>OY740770.1:52002122-52286739 GCA_963513935.1 Aphrophora alni | reverse complement strand
TGTGTTTTTCGGGATTTATTTAATTAATGTGTTAAAATATATATATATATATATATATATATATATATATATATATATATATATATTGCAATTTTATTTCATACACACAGTATGAGTCCTGGGACATGAATCTGTCCATGATGTACAGTATGTGATAAGTCACTTACATCCATCATATCCAGAAGAGTGGCAGAAGTATTCGTAAAGTGTGTGGCTTTAAACGGTAATATATGCATATTGCAAGTATAGAACATATTTGTCAAAAGAGAGAGAGAGAGAGAGAGAGAGAGAGAGAGAGAGAGAGAGAGAGAGAGAGAGAGAGAGAGAGAGAGAGAGAGAGAGAGAGAGAGAGAGAGAGAGAGAGAGAGAGAGAGAGAGAGAGAGAGAGAGAGAGAGAGAGAGAGAGAGAGAGAGAGAGAGAGAGAGAGAGAGAGAGAGAGAGAGAGAGAGAGAGAGAGAGAGAGAGAGAGAGAGAGAGAGAGAGAGAGAGAGAGAGAGAGAGAGAGAGAGAGAGAGAGAGAGAGAGGTCGATAGAAAGAGAAAAGTTAAGCTAGTCAATAAAATTAAATAAATACAATGGGCGTTCAATAAGTAAAGAGACAAATAGGAGTAGTGTTCAAATGTTTTATTATATATAGGTAATTTTTTTTCTATTTTTCAACATAATTCCCCCCCCCCCTATATTTATTAACTTTTCTCATCTTCATACCAACTTTTTTATGCCTTAGCAAAAAAATTCTTTACTTTCATAGGTCTAAACAAGTGAAAATCTGGAGACAAATCATGACTATAAGGAAGGTGGGGTAGGACTTCCCAGTTCAACTTTTCAATAGTTTCCAGTGTTTCATAAGCTTTGTGCAGGCGAGCATTGTCTTGGAGAAAAAACAATCCCTTACTCTGCAAACCCTGTCTCTTACTCAAAATTGCTGGCTTCACTTTTGCTTCCAGTTCTTCCCTGTAGTACTATCCATTAACAGTGCGCTGAGTTTCCAGGTAGTCACAGAAAATTGGACCTTTAAAGTCCCAAGTAATGGTAAGCATGACTTTTCCAGCTTTTGATTGGGTTTTGAATTTTTTTTTTTTCCTTACAGGAGAAGATGCATGTTTCCACTCCATGCTTTGGCGCTTGGACTTAGGCTTAAAGAGATGTATCCAAGTTTCATCACAAGTGATAATTCTTTCCAAAAAAAGCTTTTCCTTTTTTCTGATAACGTCTTTTCAGTTCCTGGCAGATTTGAAGTCTGACATTATTGTGGTTGTCTGTCAACAGTTTTGGAACCCAAGTGCGCATGTTTTGAGGTATTTTAACTTGTCATGAATGATTGAGTGGACAGTGTATGGCACTGTATTCAGCAATTTGAGCCACTGTAATTCTTCAGTCTTCCTGAATAAGAGTTTCGATCCGGTTTTCCATCAAAGCATTTGAAACCTCAATCGGTCAGCCCAAGTTTGCACATCAATCAAATTTGTTCGCCCAAGTTTGTACCGATCTATCCACTTATAAAAGTCTGCACGGTTTATACAACTTTTCCCATATTGTCTTTTAATTCTTGAATAAATTTCAGATGGTTTTGTTCCTTCAGAAAACAAAAATTTAATAACAGCTCGTTGCTCTTTCAATGTGCAATCTTCAAGAGAACTTGCCATTTTCAAAACATTGCAACAATAAACAAATGTTCAACAATGACAAACAGCTGTATTAGAATGTTGGCAGTGTTGCAAACTCACAATATTGATAATTATAAAATTTCTCAGGTGATTGTTTTTCAACCTAGAAAGGTTTGTCACTTTTCTTATTGAACGCCCATTGTAGAATTTTTTTTTAAACTTAAAATCAAGAATAAATTTTACTTGAAAAGAATAAAAAGTAAAATTTCATTCTTGCAATCGAGCAAAATAGTAAGATAGATTGTTGAAAGTGGAAATCAACTTGGGGCTAGAAGCTCGTACTAAAATTTTAAGATTAAAAGTAAATATTTTCAAATCTTACATTGAAGAAGGCTAAGTTGTTGCAAGTAGTGCAACAAAAGTGAAACCCAAGTAAAGGTAAGTGGCCCAACAAAGTTGGACACGAATTCTACACTCCAAATTGAAATATAAGCTCGTTACAGGGTACATCTTTTTATTGAAATAGTCAATGAAAATACACTATGGTCTGGAAGTACTGAAGTGCTGCAATCAGTAATTTTTTTCTGATTTTGAGTACACATAACATCTGATCTGTGTTTGACTTGGAGGTCAAACCTCTGATGATTTATAGATAGGTCTCTGATATGACCTTGTATTTGGTGTTTGTATGAAACTATGAAATCTTGTCTGTAATTTCTTGTTGTTAACCTAACCTAACTTAACCTAACTTTTTCTGATTTTACAAAGATAAATTATGTGTGTGGTACATTATCAAGACGAAATTTGTACATAACTTCACCTGTTGAAATTTTATTGCTGTATGGTCGCTGCTAGCTAGCCTTTGTTACAGTTCGTTTTGTGGAACCACTAACTTTTAGTTCAAAATCAGTCTTGTGGTGACAAATGTCGCTAAAGTTTTTTTGTTTTTATATTGA
Source organism: Aphrophora alni (assembly GCA_963513935.1). Lineage (NCBI taxonomy): Eukaryota > Metazoa > Arthropoda > Insecta > Hemiptera > Aphrophoridae > Aphrophora > Aphrophora alni. The sequence continues at coordinate 52,284,175 of OY740770.1, read as the reverse complement.
CTGCTGGCTCCATTAGTAAAATTAATTATTTTTTCTACTTCTGATGTTACTTTCTTCACTTCTTCAACGAAATATTTTTGAAAAGTATGTACAGCAGCAGTGTTGTCACTTATAACACATAAGCTCTTGCAGTACTTGCCTTCATTATTTTTTCCGTAGTAAAAAACCACATAGGAATGTAAGGTAGCTTGTGAATTGGATGATTGGAAACTCTGAATTCGGCTTGTAGGTCAAAAGTGAAGTTCTCTGTAAAATCTCATAGTGTTATACAAACATCTTTTGATAAATTTTCCTTGAGTTTTTCAAATGTTTTGACTGTACTTTTGAAATGAAGTGATGTTTCTTTAATAATAACAGCTTTTCAACTAAGTCCTCAAAAAAAATCATCAATAGACTAACCGACTTATTAGTTCTGTTCGATCAGTAGCCTACTAATCCACTGAATAAAAGTAACATCATCAATATCATCTCTTAAAAGCTAAAAAATAATTCTTTTACTGGACAAAACTGAAAATTCATAATTTGTGTGGTGGGGAGTCTACTTACTTGCCCAGACTTGAATGCATTTGCACTTGCAGTGGTGAAGAGTCTTCAATTTCAGACCTGAATAGCTGAGCTGTAGCTGTACAGTAGCTATTTGATTTTAGACAAATCACAATATTTGAAGATCTATTAAAAAAAAAGGATGTAACTTGCAGGCCTGAAACTTTTTAGGGAAGTATTAGGCCCTAAACTATAAAAACTAAATCCAGAGAAAAAAAGAATTTGAGTCTTAGTTTTATCTTCACCATTTTTAATTTTAAGAGATTTTATTTTCAAAATAAAATTTTATAAAAAATTTTATTGTGAAAATGTTAACATTTACATATTTGTTTTTGTTTTTTTAAAATTAAGTAGGCCTATATATACAGGACAGAAATCATTGTACATTTATGGTCTTTTACATGGTTTTTGTTTGAACTAAATCTTTAAAAACCAAGAAGCTACAGAGTTTAATGCAAACCTCCATAAAATGCAAAATAGGCTGACACACCTATGACCACTCAAAAAAACTGAACATCTAAAAAATTAATGAATATCTGTTTTCACCTCTCTGAATAAAGTACAAACATTAGTAAAAAAATGAAAAATAAATAAATTTTGTAAGCAACCATCATCTGTTGATTTTTTTTATGGATTGTCTCAACAGCTTCTATGTCAAAAACAATTTTACTAACTTCCTCAAAGTCAAAGTTATACTGTCACTTTTTTACAAAAGAAGATGAGTTACAAAACCATTATTTTGTAGGTAATTATATAGATTAGCTGGTCACCAGGTAATTTTTTGTTTTAATCCTTAACTACATAGGCTACTATACTACCTTATTTTCTGAAGAATAATTTACTTCTACCACGCGGAATTCACTTGTTCACCGAAAAATCACACTTTGAAAACAACGAAATCCACTTAATTATAATAGGTTAGATAATTAATGCCAATTCTTCACATTCGCGTTTCGTATGTTACTAAAGAAATTAATAAAATTGCAATGTTTAAATCTGTGATGACATAAAGTGAAATGCTGTCATTGCTGTCATACCCTCATATAGCCTATATTAATTAATGTAATAATAATTACTAATGAAAATTAGTGTCCAAAATGGAGTGTGCACTGTGCACACTAAATTATTATTTGATTTTACAAAAACATAAGACAGGTAACATAAATAGCTATCTAGTGTAGTCATTGTTTAGACCTAATGGGCATGAGTCAAACCATACATTACTCTCATTGCTATTATGTCTTACGAACCTTTAAAACCGTCAATTATTGTAAATTGTAATTTTTCAGTAAATTATATAGCTTTCCCAATGAAAATATTATTTATTCTTAAGATGTAAGTATGTATTAGACTGACAACATATCACGTGATCTGTGATCTCAGATAATATAAACATTGAAATTTCGGTAAATATGCAGGAGAGTTGTCCGATAGATTTTCGTCTTCAATTTCGGCATTTCGTTTTCAAAATAGGAAAATATTAATTCAATTCATTTAACAAATTCAATTATTCCATTTCATCCCTTCTGTTTTCATATATTACAGATTACACACACAGTACAATCTTACATATAATTTAGAAGAGCCTAAATAATATGTTCGGTAATGAACCCCTCTGTGCCCACTCAACCTACAGAGATGAGGATGTCTCATTGAAAAGCTTAGTCTGAGATCAATAGTAGCCTATATTGAAGAACGTGGTAGTGTGATCTAACCCACAAGGCACTTTTGCTGGGTTTGTAAATGGTTTTTGGAATTCTACCGAGTCGATTTTCATGTGGTTGTTATGAAAGAACATTTTTCCATTATTTGCAAAAAAAAAAATAAGTCAATTTTATTTACTTTTATATTTACATTAACAGAACTATTCAATACATTTCATGTGTTACACCTAATCAGCTATTTTAAGTATGTATTGTTACATTGGTTGCTATAAGAACTAAATATTCTATCTAAAATCAAGTTTATTGAAAAACTTTCCAAATTGTTTCATAATGTTCTATGCTAGCTCTAACTTATTTTTGTGCTGAATTATCAAGTAAGCCTAATGAACTTAATTAGCTATTTCAAGTATGGATTACGATTTGGCTTTTATAATTAAATATGTATGTAAAATCACAAAACTAAGTTTAAAACACTTTCCAAATTGTTTTACATTGCTCTATCCTAGGGCTAACCTATCTTTGTGCTCTAAAAAACACTCCGTGCCCTTTCAACCTACAGAAATAGGGATGGTCTTATTGGAAAGTTTATGGTTGAGGAGCCTATATATACAACGTGATTGTGTTACCTAATCCAAGGACACTTTAGCTGGTTTTTTAAATTGTTTTTTAAAAAAACATTATTTAAAACCACATGAAATCTCTTTGCTATTACGTAGTCTATAGGTACGCTAAAAATTGCCTCCTTCTTTTGGTGAACTTTGAAATTACAGTATAACAAAACAGATACCTAGAAACTTTTAAATTCATTTTATTTGTTATTAAAATTACTGAAAGAAAACAATGAAATTTGAAAAGCTAGCTTTGTAATATTAAGGAGCAGTACATTTCATTTTTTTATACCTAGGCCTACTACAAAACCTATAAAAATATTTAATAAATAAAAAATATGATAAGAAAAAATGATGCAACACTTGGAAGGGGGTCTACGGCCGATTGTCATATTTTTTTTTCTTATGAAGTTTCCAAAATAGGTTAAAATATATATAACTAAAGTTAGGAAGTAAAACTTTTTGTCTAATTGAGGCAAAAACGAAATAAATATTGATGTTGTGGTACATTTTTTTATTGAGTAGGCTACATGAACCAAACGTATTGTTGGCAATCAAATTATGATCAAAGCAATTAAGTTTTTGTAAACTATATTACAAAGTCATTTTTCTCAAGATGAACAGTTTGGAGGAAGCTTTCAATGTAGCTATAATATAAACTTCGGTACTAACGTATTAACGCCACCGCAGCAGAAGTTGCTAATGCGCATGCGCCAATATTTGCTTACTTTGCGATATAATTATATATCACGACAGGTTTGGCCAGGTAGCTATATATATATATATATATATATATAAATACGGCCAGATATATATATATATATATATATATATATATATATATATATCTGGCCGTATTTAGGGCTAGTATAATATAAATATTGTCGTATAAAAAAAAATATATTATTCATAATAGGTTTAGCCTACTTACATTTTCTTCATCCCAAATAATTATGGCAGCTACAAAATTAGCATCTTCTATGTTTATGTATTTTCCAGCATCTCCTTTGTGCTCTAACTCTTGATATTTACAAAACTCTGTGTCCAGATAGGCAAATTTATATAAAAATGTGTACAACAAAATACTAAACAATATAAATCTATACCGGTACATTATAGTACATGATTTAAAAATTATTGTAAAAATCTTACAATTAATAAAATTGTAGTTGGTGATGATTTTTGTGGGTTATTGTTTTAAACAATCCACAAAATCCTCTGCCTTTGTGAATTTTATAGGCCTATACTATTGAATTTAATTTTTCTTCTTCATTCGGAAATAAAAAACGGTTGGAATTAATTATAAGTGCAATGAAAATACAATACTCCTATAGGGTTATATTGATAGCTTTAGTTGAGTTATTTCTATGAATAATTTATTTATTATAGCCCTAAAAGTCTTGTTCAAAATATAGTTTGTTGAAAAACGTGTATGTACAGAAAACCTTAAAGAGTTCTTACTAGTCGTAATAACTCGGGAAATAATTCATGTTACTTACTAAACTAGATTGGTAATCTAAGAATAAATATTTTTTTCGGTACACTCAATCGTTTTTTAATCCTACTGAATTAACTACATTTTTTATCAGGTGTCACTAAATCCGCCAAGAGGACATCTACCAAGAATCAAAACGAAACATAATGATCTTCTCCCCAAAAAATGTCAATTCGGGAGTTATCAGTAAAAACTGTAACCAAGGATTTTTATAAGAAACCTAAATTTCTTAAAATCGCTTTTGCCGATTTCGATGACCGATGAAGATGATTCAACCAATGAGTCAAAATTCAAGTTTAAAATGTTAGATTTATGAAACGTTTAACTGCTGAAAAAATATATGTATTTTAACTGAGGTCATTAAGAATAGTTTCAATCAATAGTACGTACACCAGGACGAGTTTATGATACAAGCAATATGAGTGAAGAACATTTTTAGTAACTCTAGTGGTTTATTAATAGACGAGACCATAGTACGCAAAACCTTTCTGACATAGGCCTAGTCAGAAATTTTTCATTCTCTTTTAATTAGTATTTAATACACTAGAATCTATATTTATAAAAATATAGGCTACCACAAAGTCCTTTTCTAGATCACGACAAAAATACATTTATAAATTTTCTGATCGCGAATTTTTTATCGGGTTTGGGTCAATAAAATCTTCCCATTGCCCTAAACAATATGAATGAAATCAGCAGAGCCGATTATGAAAAAATCACATGTTCGTTTATAATTAGATCCATGATTCTGTGGTTTCTATCGATAGAAACTAGAACTTTTGAATACTGGGCACCAAGTGTTTTTGGGGGGGGGGGTACAATTTAACGAAATTTTATAAAAATCGTTAGGATCGATTTTACAAAACAAAATTTTTGTGTTGTCGTATAGCTGGTAGCCTGTACTATAAGGTTTTATTGTGGTTTGACTTAGTTAAATAGCTTTGTAATTATATATCTTTAATAGTTCTGTGTTTTTATTTCAATATAATATATCCATATCAGTAGGGTATATTTACACTTCATTTCGTAAGCACTGACATACAAATTAAATTATCTTGAAAACTAGAGCTGATAGGGGAAAACTAAAACCATATTTGGATTCAGCACCACAAATATACTTAAAATCAGCCCTCAAAACTTTGGCACCAAAACTACTGTCGAACTGTGACAAGGAAAAAATTAAGATGTAGGGTATGTATGCAATCTTATTATCTTGGAATAATTTGAAACACATAAAGTATTTGAGCAAGGAGATGGGCTGGAGTGTGGAATGTTTAATTTCGTTATAGAAAGTAGGGTAAGGAAGTTTAGGATACATGTCGGTGGAACCATATTTGAAGAGTGCACGGGAAGAACTATTAAAGTCACAACATCAAACTTTAGAGAAAAATGGTTTTATGTTTTCATTTAATGTTGGGGATTCTAAAACTATTTTTTATATAGGTGCAGGATACATAATATGGTAGTAAATATATTTTTATATATTGTTTACTATATTTTCCGAACATTTCCTTTTTCAATGTATTATAAAAAAACCAAGCAAATACACAACTTGCAATGGAATAACTAGCAAAGTCTTTTGCAAAAGATAACTAATAAATCTTTTCCCCCTGTATAACTAACTGCTTCTACCCACTAGAACTACGCTCATTGCTGATTCAATTTACACAGCAGTTGCAAGTTATTTTTGCTGTATATTTTTAATAAGTTGTTCTTACCATTAAATAACTATGTGTAGGCTAAATAAGGCACAATAAATAAAATTAAGAAAAATAATGAAATGAAAGAACTAGGCCTATACTATTCAATTCTTGTTATTTTATAGTTTGGTGTACTACATCATTGTTAAACATTATTAGATGGGAAAAAGTTCCTTTGAAGTAAAATTAATTAATGTAAATCCTTGTCATTTTTCTTCCTTAAGTTAATTGTCACTGATACCAGCTAAGAAGTCTTCACTCTCTGATGGCTCATCAGCACTGGTTTTGAGAATGTTGATATTTCCTTTCCTTCTGGACTGCAAAAGCGTTTAAAAAAAATTGTAAATCATTGTATTTTGCAATGGTGATTGGTAACTGGTGTAGATGTAGTATTAGAGACTTCTCAGTGGGTACGGAGGGTTTGAGCACACTTGATTTGGCCCACATGCCTTCAAATAGAGGATATTTTTAGTTGCCTTATATTGAGTGTTTTATTTTATTATACAAGTGAATATGTGTGTTATTCTTTGTAAAGTATATTGTTTTAGTGAAATCTAATGATTTTGTCTTAGGCCTAGCTTTAGAAAGTTACTAATTATGCCTAAATTGTCGAGGTGTCAAACCTAACCTCACTCATCAGAGTCTCACGTTTTAGGGGAAATCGTTATTTTTATTTTGAAAATGTAACAAATTATTATTTTTTCCCCCTAAATATATTCACAAATATATTACAAATCTCTAGTAATCGTTGAAAAAATTCCGAAAAATCTATTAGTATGGTGTACATAACGATATCTGTGAAATTATTCTCATTTTACTCTCCGATTTTTTGGTATTTGACCAAAAGACTCCAAATGTGATACATCTAACTTTTTTTTTCTCTACACATCTAGATTCTATGCACTTTTTTGAACATATGATATATAGAACTTTTGTATAAAATATATATTACTAGTTTTGGTAAATTGTTGAAAATAAAATGACCAATGTCCCCTTTTACGTAACATAATTTTTTAAATTTTGAAAATGAAACAAATTTTTATTTTTTTCCCCTAAATATATTGACAAATAATACACAAAAATTTTGTATATCTTAGAAAAAGGTGGTAAGCTATTGATTTTGGATGATACAGGTTTTCTGAAAAATGATAACATCATTTTTTGACATGTAACATACTTACTCAAAAACTGTTTCAAGATTTTTTTTATTAAGTAGATGAATTCTATGCATCTTTCTGAGAAAAATGATGTCTTATAAGTTTGGTTTTGTATAAAAATAATATTTTTTATTAATTTTTAAACAAACGAAGAATTGTCAAGAAAATTAACATGCGCCCGGCAATATAAATATTTTCAATTTTCAATTTTTGACTAGATCGTTTTTACTGTGCACCCCAGTAGCGGCTGATGGTTAAGAGCAATGGGAGGGCTCTGTTTTATTTTATACACGTAAGGCTCTGTTTTATTTTATACATGTTATCATTCACTTAACATTCACAATCACAAAGGGTTAAACTTAAAAACATAAACAAACAACTCGTGTGAGTGGCGAGACACTATTTAGAACAGTTGCGCCAACTTATTTTGCCCATCGAAAACAAGGTTTTTAGTAATGCGGAACATCTAATTTATGGTGGCTGCACTGACTGATGTCTGCGCGCGCAGCTTCGGACTCTGCCCTAGAAGCCCATTACACGCTGTGTAAATGACGTCACGGCACCCTCAGCTCTGTCTGCTGCTTGCCCCATATGACTAAATGCAATGAAACTGGGACGCTTTGGCCACCGTCCGAACCTCCGAACTCCAGAATACATTTGTCAAATATTTTATATTGTAAAACTTCCGCTACAAATGATGGTGAAATCCATAGCGGCAATTCATAATTCATTTATCTCCAAAGAATTAAATACATATAGGTATTTACATTATTAAAATAATATTATCATTGGTGGGGGCGGCGTCCGAGAGTCCTTATGAGTAAGCCGCCACTGGTGCACCCTTCATTTATGTTCAATACAATCATATGTTGATGACATTGACATTGTGGACAAATACTGCTATGAGGGATGGATTCCTTGAAATGGAGAGAGCAACAAGAATGTTTGTAGGGCCTAGTTGATTAATGAGAAAAGACTAAATATTGTGATCCGTTTATCCGGAGATGCGGCCAAGGATAGGTGTATTAGAGCAAGGGATATATCCCATGAGGCCTATGGGTCGCATCTTAGAGACCCATTTTAGAAAGGATGGAGTAATACTCATTTTAACCATTAAAATGGTGGCAGAACTCATTCTAGACCTTTAACTAAGGTATTTAATGTTCCACTTGTTAGAATATAGCAATACGTATAGTTGTAGAAGTTTAGATTAAGATTCCAAGAGTAACAACAACTATTGTGACAGACGTCAGAAAGTCTGGTAATTGATTGCCTTGCATGTCTCAGAAGACGTCAATGAATAACAACTATATTAAGCTCTGGAAAAGAGAGCTGGGGGCGGGGGCAGTGGATCACGAAAGGACTGTCGGAGGTACTGTTGATAACCAGTAAAGATTCTCCTGTAACATATAGTATGATGTTGTGCTAAATGTGACAACACTGTAAGACATTTGGCAACGCCGATCTTGACAATGTGCTCCTGCTCTGATCTACAGAGAGACAGAGTCAGTAATGGACGCTAGACGCTACCTTGTATAAAGCTAAGCTAGTTTGGTCATTGGTGTATAACTTCCACAATTAATTGTGTTTATTGAATTACCACAAATGAAACATGGTGTCAGATGTGTGTGTCAAATTATGGGCGTGATCAGTAATAATAATTCAAAACAAATTTGATTGTAAGAAAAGTAAAGGTTATAAAAACCAGAACTTTTTGTAATACAATGGCGTCTGGAAATTTTAAACCTCCTAAAGCCATAGTGTTTTATCACAACGTAAGAGACAATTTCAAGAAGTTTCTTCAATCTTTTCATATATACATGTTAGCGACAGGTCTGTATAATAAACCTGATAATATAAAAGTTGCGATATTTATTGATATTGCCGGTGAAGAAGCTTTAAATATCTTTAACACGTTTAACCTTGGGGAAAAGGACAAGGAAGATTATAGTAAAGTAGTGGAGGCATTTGAAAACTATTGTGAACCTCATAAAAACGAAACTTATGACAGATACAATTTTTTTTCAAGAAAGCAGGAAGAAAATTAAGATTTCAACCATTTTGTAACTGACTTGAAACTACTTGCAAGAATCTGTAACTTTGGGGATCAAGAAGAATCGCTAGTTCGTGATAGAATAGTAGTTGGTATAAGGGATTCCTCACTAACAGAAAGACTACTTCACATCTCTGATCTAACACTAACAACAGCAGAAGTACACTGTGGAGCAGCTGAAGATAGCAGAGTTCAAACAAAAGGCATTAAGGAAGTTTTGAATGTTAATAGTGTTGTAGGTTCAAGTAAAGTGAAAAGTCTAAGTGCTAAAAAGAAAAGTGTATGCAAAAATGATGTATACCAGTGTTTTAAGTGTGGTACTAAACATTCAAGAGGCAAGTGTCCTGCCTATGGTAAAACATGTAATTATTTTATTGTAATGGGTTAAACCATTACTGGTAGGTTGTAAGAATAAAAATAGAAATATGAATAGGCCTACACCTAGAAATAATAACTAGCCTATAGAAATAAACCAAAGCAAATACACAAATTAAACACAGATGATGATTTTGTTTAGGATGGAATCAGGTTACAAAAGATAGGCATAAATGTGGAGCCTACAAATGTAAAAGAATGGGTTCAGTATGTTATGATTAATAATCATGAAATACTCTTTAAATTGGATTCAGGTGCTGAATGCAATGTTTTGCCACTTACTCATTTCAATAAAATTAATAATCAAAACACTTTGTATAAAACAGAAAAATCTATAATCTCCTATAATAATAACAGAATCAAAATTATAGGGTATGTTGTTCTTAATAATTATTGTGTTGTTAAGGACAAAATGTTTAAAATAAAATTCTTTGTGGTAGATTCTAAAAGTAAACCCATCCTAGGTCAATACTTGTAAACATTTGAATCTCATTAAACGAGTTGATTTGCTAAGTACTTACAAGAATGACAAGGAATTTGTTTTTGAAAATAGGGATCTATTCACGGGCACTGGTAAAATTCCTTTTAAATATAAACTAGTTCTAAGTAAAAATGCAGTACCAGTTGCATGCTCTAATAGAAGGGTGCCAGATTCAATAAAAGATAGGTTAAAAGAGGAATTAAAAACAATGGAAGATAATGATATTATTGCTAAGGTAGACGAACCAACTGAGTGGATAAGTAATATTGTTATTGTTGAAAAGAGTAATAAAAAATTAAGAGTTTGTCTAGACCCATGTCATTTAAATAAATATCTGTGTACAGAACAATATCCAATTCCTACAGTTGAGGAATTAGCCTCAAAAGTTAGGGGTAAGAAAGTGTTTAGTGTTGTTGACATGAAAGAAGGTTTTTTTCAAATTGAATTAGATGAGAAAAGTAGTAAACTTTGCACTTTTATTACTCCATTTGGGAAGTACCATTTTAAAAGATTGCCTTTCGGACTTAAAACTAGTCCTGAAGTGTTTCAAAAAATGAATGAAAAAATTTTCTCAGATTTAGGAATAGGTATATATTTTGATGATTGTATAATAGCAGGTAAAGATGAACAAGAACATGACATATTAATGAAGAAGTTCTTGGATAGAGCTAGAGAGTACAATGTAAAATTTAATTCAGATAAATTACAGTACAAAGTAAATGAAGTTAAATATGTAGGTCAAGTAATATCTAGTAATGGCATCAAAGCTGACCCAAATCAAGTTATAGCAATATTAGAATTAAAACCACCAAATAATAAGAAAGAATTACTGAGAATTTTAGGAATGGTAAACTACTTAATAAAATTTATACCTAACCTGTCAGAACAATTGGCGTTATTGAGGGATTTAATTAAAAAAGATAATGAGTTTGTATGGTCTAAAGATCATGATATTTCTTTTTTTAAACTTAAGCAAGTAATAAGTAATCTTCCAACTTTGGACATTTTTGATCTAAATAAAGAAATAGTAATACAAACTGATGCAAGTCAGTCAGGTTTAGGTGGGTGTCTTTTACAAGAAGGCAGACCAATTAGTTTCTGTTCAAGATGTTTAACTGATAGCGAGACCAGATATGCTCAGATAGAAAAAGAAATGCTTGCCATTTGTTTCGGTTTTCAAAAATTCCATCAATATGTTTATGGTCGTAAGGTTAAAGTAGTTAGTGATCACAAACCGTTGATAGCCATTGTTATGTAATCTGTATTAATAATATTAAGTCAACATTGTAGCAACATGTCCTGGCTATGATGCGCAGCCAGCAGTCTCACAATGAACAGCGACTGAAGTAGATCGCTTAATAATAAAACTGGTACTTCTAAATATTGTAATGTATACATTTATTTAAATAATTTATAAACCCGAACATAACATGGTGGCAGCGGTGTAAACCAGATTTAATAAGAATTCAGATAAAGTGTTAATTAGTTTGCAAAACAAAAAATAGTTTCTATTTTACTACGGAAAAATGGGTTTTAGAAACACAGGAAATGGCGTCTCTCCGATGGAATTTCAAGGTGATTTGGCAACTAACTGGAGAAAATTTAAAAACAGGTATGAAATTTTTATTGAAGCATTTGTACCAGAGTCTACAAAAGACAAAAGAAAAGTAGCTTTATTACTTCATTACATGGGTGAAGAAGGACAAGACATTTTTAAATCGTTTAATCTTAGTGCAGTGGATTCAGACAAGTTAGAAACTGTAATTCAAAGTTTTGAAAATTATTTTATTCCTTTGGCTAATGTAACATATGAGAGACATATATTCTTTAATCGTAAACAATTACACAATGAATCTTATGAACAATATGTGGCAATATTAAAAAACCTAAGTGCTTCTTGTGACTTCGGTGGTTTACGTGATAGTTTAGTTCGAGACATTTTTGTTAGTGGTATTCATGATTCCGATATTAAAGTTTCTTTGTTAAAAACACATAATTTGACTTTAGAACAAGCCTTAGAAATGTGTAAATCTAAAGAATTAGCTTATGATAGGGCTCATAAACTAAATGTAAAAAAAGAGTTATTAGATTCTACGGTAGATAGAGTTTTTAAAAATAGTAAACCAAGAAACAAAACTTTAAACTTTAATTTAAACAAGTTTCAAGCTGGAACCGGCAATCGTGGACAGAATTCAACAGGAAACCAAGTGAAGCGCAATACATCAAATACAATGTCAAATGCTATGCATCAAGGGTCAACTACAAGGTCAAGATCATCCTTCCAGGCACACAAAGCAAAGGCAAACATGCATAATAGTCCGTGCGGTAGATGTGGCCGATTTCATCTTTTTGGAAAGTGTCCAGCATGGAATCAAGTATGTTCACAGTGTGGTAAATTGAACCATTTTAGAAACATGTGTAGGTTTTCAGTTAACCAACTGACAGAAACAGGTAATGAAAGTTTATTATGTGATAATGAAAATAAAAATTTTGTGATAAACACTTTAGCTAAACCTAACCTGCAAAATTATAAGGTAAACGTAACTCAATGGTATGAGACAATTATAATAAATAAAGTGCACCAATCTTTTAAAGTAGACACGGGAGCCCAAGTAAACATTTTATCGTATAATTCCTTTCTTAAATTAGGAATTAATATTAATTTAATTAATAAAACAAATGCTAAAATTACTTCATTTACAAACAACAGATTACCTGTTGTAGGGACTTGTACATTACAAAGCAAGTTTAAAGGCTCAAACTATGCATTGACTTTTTATATTGTTAAATCAAACTGTGAAAATTTGATAGGACTTGATACATGTCTTAATTTAGGAATTGTTAAGCATATCAATACCTTAAAGTTAGACCAAATAGATAAAAAGTACAAAGATTTGTTTAATAATGAAATAGGGTGTGTACCAGTTAAGGTTAGGATAGAGTTAAATGAAAATTCATGTCCTGTAATTAGTGCTCCTAGAAAAATTCCTTTTGCACTAGAAAATAAATTGAAAGCTGAATTGGATAGAATGTTAAAGTTAGGTATCATTGAAACTATTAATGAGCCTACTGATTGGGTTAATTCGCTAGTAATTGTTCAAAAGAAAGATGGTAATATAAGGTTATGTTTACATCCAAAACCTTTAAATGAATGTATTAAGAGATCGCACAATCAATTTCCTACTTTTGAGGAAATTATTCATAAAATTAAAGGTGCAAAGTTATTCACAGTGTTAGATGCAAAATCAGGGTTTTGGATGCTTCCATTAGATGAGGAATGTGCCAAAATAACTACTTTTCAAACGCCTTTTGGCAGATTTTATTTTAAAAGATTACCATTTGGATTGAGTTGTGCTCCAGAAATATTTCATAGAGTAGTGTCTCAAATTTTTGAAAAAATCGATGGGGTTCAGTCATTTCAAGATGATATATTAATTTGGGGTGAAACAGAAAAACAATTAACTGAAAGAGTTAATGCAGTGTTAGATAAAGCTCAAACTAATGGATTTAAATTCAATATTAACAAATGTAAATTTAATGTTAAAGAAATAAATTTTCTTGGGCACAAAATTAGTTCTGATGGTATTTCGGTAGATGAAAACAAAATAAAAGCTATAACTGACTTACCAATACCTAAGGATAAAAAAGAACTTGCAAGAATTTTAGGAATGTTTAATTATGTCTCAAAATTCATAGAAAATTTTTCGGAAATATCACAACCTCTTAGAGCTTTGCTAAAAAAAGATGTAGAGTTTACTTGGAATAAATATCTTAATGAGGTGTTTAACAAATTGAAAAAAATAATAACACAAGCCCCAGTATTAAGCTATTTTGATCAATCTAAGCCAATATTGTTGTCTGTCGATGCAAGTTCGACGGGGCTAGGTGCTTGTTTATTGCAAGATAATAAACCTGTATGTTATGCTTCTAAAGCCTTAACAGAAACTCAAATTAACTATGCTCAAATTGAAAAAGAGCTCTTAGGAATAGTTTTTGGTTGTACAAGGTTCCATCAGTATATTTTCTCAAAAAATGTTACTTTTGAAACTGATCATAAACCTTTAATAGCAATATTTAAAAAACCCTTATCAAAAATCTCAAGTAGATTACAAAGAATGTTGTTACGCCTTCAACAGTATAAACTTAATGTAGTGTACAAACCGGGTAAAGAGTTAGTTATTGCTGACACTTTGTCAAGACATTTTAATGTAAATGACAAGGTTGAAGATGAGGGTTTTGACGAAATAGAATTACAGGTTAATTTATTATTTGATAATTTACCAATTTCACATGCTAAGTGGTTATTGTTTGAGAAAGAATCTAAAAATGATGAAGAATTAAATAAATTAAAAGACTATATTAATCATGGCTGGCCAAAATATAAAAGTAATGTAAATGATAAATTAAAATGTTATTTTGATTTTAAAGATGAATTAAGTATTATAAAAAATTTAATATTTAAAGGTGACACAATTATTGTACCAAAAAATCTAAGAACACAAATGATGGAAATTGTTCATCAAGGTCATATGGGAATAAATAGATGTAAATCAAGGGCTAGGTTAGCACTTTATTGGCCTAACATGTCTAATGATATTAAGAATTATGTTGAATCTTGTCGAACCTGTAGTAAATTTAAAAGAAATCAAAGTAAAATGCCTCTATTGCCACATAGAGTACCAAAATTACCATGGTCAGAAGTGGGAATAGACGTGTTTGAATGGGAACAAATGTTGTATATTGTTGCTGTTGATTATTATTCAAACTATATTGAAATAGCAAGTATTTCAAATACTAAAAGTGTAACTATAATATCAAAATTAAAAAGTTTTTTTTCAAGACATGGGATACCTCTAAAAGTTTATTCTGATGGGGCGACTTATTTTAAATGTGAAGAATTTAGAATGTTTTGTAAAAATTGGGATATTGAGCATGTAATTTCAAGCCCTCATTTTCCTCAATCAAATGGCATGGCTGAGAGTGCTGTAAAAACGATGAAATCATTATTAAAAAAAACAGCTGATGCAGGAGAAGATATTTATCTTGCACTTTTAAGTTTTAGAAACACTAATAAAAATAATGTGGAATCACCTGCTCAACTTCTCATGTCAAGGAAATTGCGTACCTTAGTACCAACACATTACAAATGTCTTAAACCTAAACTTAATTATAATAGAACCAGAAATCAACTGTATGTTAACAAACAGAGAATGAAGGGACATTTTGACCGCAATTCTAAACCACTGCAGAGTTTATGTAATGGTCAAGATGTTCTCTTTCAGAAAAAACCTAATTCCAATTGGTCTAGCGGTAACATAATTCGAGAAACAGAAGAACCTCGATCATATATAGTCATAGATCAAAACGGTAAATCATATAGACGTAATAGAATACATATTAGTCCTGCGGTTGAAAGAATGTCGCCTCCAAAATGTCCTTCCATGTCTCGTCAAAAGAATGAAATAAGCCCATTAAATCAATCTAATAGAAGAATAAGTGAAAGTGTTAATTCAGGGCAAAAGGTTAGTCCAGAAAGTGATTTTTTAAAAGATCTTGATAATTACAAAACCAGATATGGTAGAGTAGTCAAAAGCAGTTGTCGATTAGAAGATAAATTTTAAGTTGGTTAAAAAAAAAAAAAAAAAAAATTTTTTTTAAAGTAATATTGTTATTATTATTGTAATTGTTATTAATGTTGTTGTTCTTAAAATTAAAAATAAAAAAAATTTTTGATTTGTAAATGGTTAGAAGATAGTTTTAATTTGAAAAAAAAAAAATACATATTTATTAATTTGAGTATTATTTGTAACGTCTAGTTTTGAATTTCTTTAAAAAAAAAAAATATTGTTTTGTATTAGAATATAATTTTAATTTCTTTAAAAAAAAAATTATAAGGTTATAAAAATATTTTACTATTATTTGATCTATTCTTAGTTAAAAAAAAAAAAAAAAAAGAAGGAAATTGTTATGTAATCTGTATTAATAATATTAAGTCAACATTGTAGCAACATGTCCTGGCTATGATGCGCAGCCAGCAGTCTCACAATGAACAGCGACTGAAGTAGATCGCTTAATAATAAAACTGGTACTTCTAAATATTGTAATGTATACATTTATTTAAATAATTTATAAACCCGAACATAACAGCCATAAAGGAAAAAGATATTATTAAGGTAACATCAAGATTACAATGTATGAAACTTAAACTCTTAAAGTATGATTTCTGTATTGAATATTTACCAGGAAAGGAAATGTATATATCTGATTTGTTATCTAGATCTTAGCCTATATTAAAGATAAAGTTAAAGATGATCCATCAATGTTAGAAGTTGTACATACATTAGGTCTGGATTTGCCAGTTTTTAATGATTTTTTATATGAACTCAAAAAAGAGACTTAAAGATGAAACATTACAATCTCTTATTTATCAGATAAAAGAAAATTGGGTTACTCAAAAATCTATGTTAAATCCTTCTGTTAAACCTTATTGGAAACTAAGAAATGATTTGTATTATAAGGAAAATCTTGTGTTTCTTGGACATAAAATTGTTGTACCATTAATTCTAAGGTCTAAAATATTATCTAAGTTATATAAAGCTCATTTTGGAATAGAAAAAACTAAGGCAAGAGCTCGTAAAGTCATTTATTGGCCTGGTGTTTCAAGAGATATAGAGGAATTTATTTCTAAATGTAAAGTTTGTGAGAAATTTGCAAGAGCAAATACCAAAGAAATTCTTATCCTTCATGAAATACCAGAATTGCCATTTCAAAATGTAGGTATTGATATTATGCATTTTGCAAGGAAAGATTATCTAGTTTTACAGTGGCGGCGATAGAACCCGCGGGCCCCCCTCTCCCAATAATCTTTTCCCGGATGTTTATCTTTTCGCCGGCCGGCGCCGGTGAGTCACCGCAATGCGCGACGTAGCGATAGCTGCATTACTTATCGGCCAACGGTAAACAATACACATACTTCGTATCATGACATTAAATAATAAATACTGCTCTCTAAAAAATAATGGTTATACCCGTTTAGGATGCACGATGAACAATCTTGTCTGAAGACATTTTACCTTATTTTAGTAATTTCTTGACAATACTCATAAAAATATTGTTATGATAGGGGGGGGGCCTGTGTGGCAGGGCCCGTCGCGGGTCCGGGTCCCGGTAAAATTTCCCGAAAATCCCGGTCAAGGCTCGCGGGTCCCCCCGCATCGCGGGCCCTACGGGTCCGCTAAGGCCGCCACTGTAGTTTTAGTTGATTACTATAGTAATTGGATTGAACTTAGAAAGTTACAAAATAAAACTGCAAATTGTGTAATTAAAGCATTAAAACAGATATTCAGTATTCGTGGAATACCTAATAAGTTAGTATCAGACAAAGTTCCATTTAGAATAGAATTTAAAAATTTTGCTAAAGATTGGTGTTTTAATGTTATAACATCTAGTCCAAATTATCCGAAATCAAACGGATTAGCAGAAAAAGCTGTTGGTATTTGTAAAACCATGCTTAAAAAATGTGACGAATGTGAGCGTGATATTAATGATTATATGTTGGAATACAGAGCTACTCCTCTTATTGGTCTTAATTTGTCACCAAGTGAATTGTTATTTAACAGGCTAATTAGATCAAGTGTTCCATTGTCTAAGTCATTACTAAAACCAAAATTAAATCATGGAGTTAAAAAAATGTTAAAAAGAAAACAAGACAAAGGTAGTAGGTATTATAATAAAAATGCCAAACATAGAGAAGAATTTAAAATAAATGATTGTGTTACTGTAAGAAAGGATAAAGATTGGGTTCCGGGAGAGATCATCGCTAAACATGAGGCACCTAGATCATATATTGTAAGAGATCAAGATAATAACATTTTTAGAAGGAATTCTTTTTTTTTGAAAAAATCATTAAACAAAGCTGACTTTATTTCTAGAGATTTAAATCTAGATCTAGAAAATCATATAACTAATACTAGAGTACAGAGTCCCAGTAAGAATGATAAGCCAAAGTTTAAGGATGACCAACTTCCTAAGAAAACAAGGTATGGTAGGGTTATACACCGGCCTTGTAAATTTATAGATTATGTTTGTGCTGAGTAAGCAATATTGTTCTTTAGTTTTGCTGTTTAAATTGTGTAAATTTAATGATTATGTTTGTGCTGAGTAAGCAATATTGTTCTTTAGTTTTGCTGTTTAAATTGTATTCTTGAATGAGCCACATTGTTATTAGTTTGTAGTGTAATTTAAAATTTTGTAAATTTATTATAAAAAGGTGAGATGTAACATATAGTATGATGTTGTGCTAAATGTGACAACACTGTAAGACATTTGGCAACGCCGATCTTGACAATGTGCTCTGATCTACAGAGTTAGTAATGGACGCTACTTTGTGTAAAGCTAAGCTAGTTTGGTGTATAACTTAAGTTATAATAAATATGTGTTCCAAGCTCCACAATTGTGTTTATTGAAATACCACAAATGAAACATCTCCAAAAACCAGGTACGAGATCCTGGAAGAACGAGCATTGCAATAAAAGGGTGAGCGATTTGCTATGGATTCACTAACTTGTAATTATCATGAAAACTTTGAATATTGTCAAAGTAAACACAAGTCTAGAAGTCATAATTGGAGTTATTCTGTGTTTATAAAAGGATAAATTGTTTAGTGATTAATGAAGAATAACAAAGTTCATTTTATATTATAAGATAGAATATTATACTTTTGAGTAAACAGTGTATTCTTTGTAATAATAAAGACAAGTTAACTTAAACTAAACCCATGACCTTTTTTGTATTTTGAAAAACCCAGGCCAAAATAAAGGATTGGAAAGTCCAAATCTTAACAAATGATCCATCGGCTTGAGGTATACTCTTTACTAAACATTTGTGATGTCACTACAAGTATTTTAAAATAATTGAATAACTTTGTTTGTGAATATTTAATTTGTTAAATAATAGCCAATTTTAAAATGACTATTTTTCTTAATATAATAATTCACTGACTTTGTATGATTGTTAGGTAATGTTTGTTTTATGCTGATCGATAATAATGTGTTTTTTATTATTATTTATTTATTTTCTACTTATTTCCTCGTTACAAAGACGTTCTTCTTGGGACAATACTTATGAGAACTTAACACGAGTTTACTATTGGTTTCGGTGAATTAAGTATCTGAAATTGGTGTGAACATCGGTTATGTTATAGGTTTTTCTTTGTTGGTTTTGGGGACATATATTATGAATAATTAATGAATTTGTCAGTAACAGACATTAAGGGATTGAACAAGATTCAAGTGGCTGCAATTTGGCGACAATTGAATTGGAATACTCTGCAGCAGGTGGATCTTGAATTTTTAAGACCTTGCATCCAGTTGTGGAAAATTTACTAGGATTCAGGGATATACCAAGACGGTACTGAACGACAGTATACTAATTGTACTGTACAAAGTACGGTAGAATAAAAACCCACAGAAGTCACTTTGAGACCAGATACGATTTACGACACAGGGTTAAAACAAACACATCACGAAAATAAGCTCACGAGGTTACGAAAGTCCATAAAAAAACGGTGGCTTAACGTTTGCTTTTTTTATGAGCCGGGTAAATTTGGGGGCATGGATTATGAGGATATTGCGAATCATATAGAGCTATTCGAAAAGGCAGCATTGGAAAATGATTGGCAATGAAAGCTACTGATGACAAGAAAGTTATTTAGAAGGAAGGGATGGTCTTATTAGTGTTTGCAACTGTTAGGAATGGTTCCTCTAAACTGCCTGGGTTTTTTAACTTTCAATCAAAACAGTGGTTCAGCACTTAATTAATTTTTATTAATAACACAAATTTATATCTTTTTTTTATACAATTCAATACAATACAAAAAGAATACACAATAATAAAATAGTGGGATCAATATCAAAAGCAAAACATGTTATTATCTCTATGAGAATACGATATCCACAATTATTTAAACAATATTCAAAACTAAATATTCATCACACAAAACCTAGAATTATTCCAACTATTATTACTTTTTGAAATGACTGAGATTACAAGTGCCTTTATATTGTAATGCTTGCTCACCTTGTAGAGTCTCAAAAATCTGTAGTCCCTTTCTAGTCCCGTTCGGATTCAAACTCCCTGGGCTGTCTTCTTCCACCACGGCTAGCAACACAGCAGGTATCTTCTAACCTCAAAGACCCCCTCTACTTGGTGCCGGCCGCTTATATATCTTTCATCCACCCGTGGTGTTCTACTTCCGATGCAAGTCAAGCATTTCAACACTTTTTCAATTCTTTCACAACAGTTGGGCCATTCTGAGTGTCTTATGTTTATTGCATTGTATGATTACATTATACTAAAATGAAATAATTATAAATTACATTAAATATATTCCTAACACAACCTTAATCCAAAAACAGGAATACTTTTGACACAGGAGAATATAAAAATAGTTGTTTATACATCTTTTCATCACAACATAAAAATTGAGAATTTTACTACACAGTTGTACAATAGGTACAGATGCCAGGTGAATCTATAATTAAATACAAGACTGGTTTTAAAATTTTTAGTAATCGGATTGATAAAAATATGTCGGAACAACAATTATGTGGGCACATATTGAAAGGTTTTGAATCCTGTGATATTACAACAAATAGCCATGCTAGAGAATTCCCATTTGTAAAGCCTAATGGCTCATATAACAGCTGCGGAAAGGGCAAGTTATTTGTTGAGGGAAAAGTTAGGCATTAATAATTCAGGGTTACAGAAACAGCAAACGGGAGATGCTCTCAATGATAAATTTCAATTATTACTGTCAAAAATGGAAGCGTTAATGTTACACCATGATAACAGAGTCCAATATCAGGCTAATATATTTAATTATTATGGATGACAGGAGGGGGTTATTGATTGGCAAAAACAGGTACACAGTTCACACGAACCGACACAAAGCTGTATATAGCCAAGCATTGAGAAGTCAAATTTTAGAAATAATAGGGGTTCACAGTGAAGCAAGGAGCATTAGGTATGGTGCATGGAATAATGGAACCCTGAGGGCCCAGATGTTATGACGGTGGTCATCATGGCCACATTGCTCGTTTCTTACAGAAACCAACAAACTAAGGAGGCCGTGATTAGGTAAAGGATATTTAAAAAGGCCAAAACAAAATATTCTTTGTTACACAATGGTGGACGGAAGACATGCTATAGTAAAATTCAAGTCAGCTTGAGGCGGAAACCCAGTCGACCGCACTAATCGCCTACCCTTGGTGTCTATTGTGCGACTCGGCCGCGTTAAGTAGCCACTGGCTGGGGTCAGTGAATCATAACTAATGACTCCAGTAACGATATGCAACTTTTCCTCCTTCCTTAAATTCCGAAAAAAAAATGATAACACGTGTTACATTGCAATTTTCTGATTATTTTGATACCAAATTTCAAAGGAATCGGTCATCTGTGACAAACACAGAGTGATTAGTGAAGTTATAAATGGTTTACTGTATTAATAAAACTTCCGTATATCAGACGAAACATTTTTATTTCAGAAAATATGTACAATTTATAAACACTAAAATAAAATAAATAAATATAATTAAATAATTAACCAAATTAAATCATTTAATTAAAATTAATATTGTTCCCCATGAAGGCAAAGGAATCAAGCTTAGTATAAACAAGTAAAATAAATTGTACGTATGCCTAAACTTAAAAACTAATAATAATACTGTACAGCATTTCCTTACAGAGGAAGAGCCAAATTATCAGCTAAATAACATAATTCTCTTGCTTTATTATGTTATAACATTAGTCCTCAAATGTTTGGCAAGACAAGGAATGTGGCGCAATGACCTTTGCCCGTAAAACAACAACACCCGCTCTGGGAATAGGGTGATTCAAGGAATGTTCTCCATGACTCATTTCCTCTAATATATTTACTCTATAATAAGCTGTTATATAAGCTGTAATAAGCTGTTAAATAAGATGTACTTATAATAAGCTAGTTTCTGTGTTAGTTCATCTGTCGTTGCTGTTGTGTGTTGACGTGTGTGAGTTGGCCAAGTGATCAGGAGCTATGGAAGAGGAAAGAGCTTCGTCGCCCAGAAAGTACATCATCCCTCGGACTAACATTGTTTATTCTAGTTTAGAACGGCGTCTTATTTTAAATGTTTACGGTGTTTTGCGTCTAGAAAATCCGAACATGTCAAAGAGAGATGTAGCGGAGAGAGTAGGTGTGCTGACGGGATCAAGCAGAGCGACCGTTGAGCGGTTAAGGAAAGACTTTGACGATGGCCCTCTTGTTACTCCTAACAAGAAAAGGCCCTATCAAATTGGAAAAAAAACAAGAATGGTTATGTTGGACGACTTCCAAAAAACCGGCATTAGAAGACATGTGCATATGATGTTCAGACAAAATATTCCACCGACGGTAAAGAAAGTCAATGAAAAGATGAACGAAGACCCTGACCTTCCAGTTGTGAGTTTATCAACCACCAGAAGATTGATGCTCGATTTAGGCTTCACATTTGAAAAACGACAACGTCGATCCATACTTATTGAACGCGATGATATCGTGCAGTGGAGAAGACGATATTTAAAAGAAATAAAGACATTTAGAGATGAAGGTAAGAAGATTTTTTATTTAGATGAGACGTGGTGTAACGCTGGTCACACAACAAAGAAAGCTTGGACGCCGAGCTACATTAAGTCTGCGAAACAAGCTCACATGACTGGGGAAACAACGGGCCTGAAAAACATTCCCGGGCGAGGAGGGCGGCATATTGTTGTCCATATTGGGAGTGAGGACGGATTTTTAAAAGATCATTCCGATCCCACAGAAACTAAAGACGCACGATGGGTATTTCGAGCAAAAAAAACTGCGAAAATTGATAACGCAAACCATCATGACGAGATGAACGCCACAGCATTTGAAGAGTGGTTCTCAGGAATTCTGCATTTACTTCCACCTGACAGCGTCATTGTTATGGATAATGCGTCATACCACAGTCAGACAGTCAATAAAATCCCAAAAATGAGTTGGAAGAAAATTCGCATCCAAGAATGGCTCACAGACAACGGCGTGAATTTCAATCCGAAGAACGTGAAGGCAGAGCTCCTAGAACTCATCCCTATTCACTTGAAATTACAGGCCAAGGTTTATAAAATCGACAAAATGGCTGAGGAGAAAGTTGAGGACATGATGTGGGAGGTGGATGCGATCAGCGATGATTTGCACGACAGGATCATAGTGTTGGATGCTGGGAACGACGACGACACAGAAGATGAAGACTCCCACAGTGACCAGATTGAAGTAAGTGATGATTCATCTGATGATTTGGCTATTCCTCTCTAAGGAAATACTGTATTATTGTTAGTTATACGTACGTGTACTTTATTTATAGTATAGGCATAGTACGAGTGTTTTATTTGTTTATATTAAGTGTGATTTCCTTTACCTTTATGGGCATTAATAGTAATTTTAATTAATTTAATAACAATTAATATAATTTAGTAAATAATGTTATTTTTTCTTCAATAATACAGTTTAATATTTGTGTAACTTTGTCTTGCCAAACATTTGAGGACTAATGTTATAACACAGTAAAGCAAGAGAATTATGTTATTTAGCTGATGATTTGGCTCTTCCTCTGTAAGGAAATGCTGTACAGTATTATTATTAGTTTTTAAGTTTAGGCATACGTACAATTTATTTTACTTGTTTATACTAAGCTTGATTCCTTTGCCTTCATGGGGAACAATATTAATTTTAATTAAATGATTTAATTTGGTTAATTATTTAATTATATTTATTTATTTTATTTTAGTGTTTATAAATTGTACATATTTTCTGAAATAAAAATGTTTCGTCTGATATACGGAAGTTTTATTAATACAGTAAACCATTTATAACTTCACTAATCACTCTGTGTTTGTCACAGATGACCGATTCCTTTGAAATTTGGTATCATAATAATCAGAAAATTGCAATGTAACACGTGTTATCATTTGTTTTTCGGAATTTAAGGAAGGAGGAAAAGTTGCATATCGTTACTGGAGTCATTAGTTATGATTCACTGACCCCAGCCAGTGGCTACTTAACGCGGCCGAGTCGCACAATAGACACCAAGGGTAGGCGATTAGTGCGGTCGACTGGGTTTCCGCCTCAAGCTGACTTGAATTTTACTATAATAACAAATTGCATCAAGATATATAACAGAAGATTGATCAACAAAAACATATTTAATTTCTTAAATGGTATTTCCATCAAACTAAAGTGACAAAATTGGCTGATGAAAATAATTGTGATAGTAAACAAACATATCCTTATTGCGCTGATGTGAATGTATGTGACCGGATACAAATACCAGGTCAGCTAAATGGCACACAGCATTACCTATTAACACTACGGTAAAAACATTAATGCAAATTTAATATTATTTACCGAGGGTACATTAAACAACCGTGAAATGCCTATTTAATAGACACTGCTTATAATGTGTCTTTTATACATGTCTTGAAACATAAACACCTAGCTAGTAATATTACTGACAACCATGTGACAATCTCATGACCATCTAAGACAAGCAAATAACTCAATAATGAACATTTCTGGAAAGGCCAAAATTTCTTTTACAATATAAGACATGTATATACCCAAACATTTTATTTAATAGAAAATTTAGCTTGCAATTTTTGATTGGAAACGATTCCTTACAAAACAATGGAGTAGGTAATAATAATTTTCGAGATAAAAGAGTTAATAATCTACGACAACAAAATTTCTTTTTATAATAGGGCAAACCCAAATGAACAGACATATAATGATGTTGAGATCAACCAGGAGGTATTTTCGAGTACAGACATTACTCTAGACTGGGTCGAATTTAGGAGTGCACCGGTAGGGTTGATTTCATTTACCGACCCTCTTAAGTTTTGTATATAGATTTGTTTTATACAATATACAACTACAGAATTAATTGGTGTTATTTTATTTTATAAGTATAATAGTTATAATTTGGTTCAAGGGGTTTTTTACAATGTATTTTTTGTAACATACTGTAATAACTTAGAGAACATAAAACACTTTTTAAGCATATTTGTTAGTTCGCTGAACAACCATTTCAAGAAAAACACCATCCAACACATAATTAAACCTGTCTATTAGTTTATTCTCGCCTGGAATTGGAATTAATAATTGGTTATTAGCTGTAAATGGAATTTCTCTCATCCCACTTGTTGAATTACACCACGTAGGAATTAAATCGCCATCGCCATAGTCACTTTCACCGCTGTCATACCCAGTACCATCACTTGAGTCATTTTTTGATCCACCAAATATCGTCAGATCTTACAAAGTCATCCTCAACAATTTCACCATCTTTTGATGTACTAGCCATATCAGAAAACTATTTATTTATTCTAAATCAATAACTATATACTAATATTTACAATTCAGTGATCCATATCACAATTACTAAACTAACAACTACAAAACATGTGGTTGTATATTGTATAGCTCATGTCACCTACTACAGAACAAAAGTGTTATATACAGGAAAAAGACTACAGGTGGCAGGCGTTATATATTATATAATTAAAAGAAAATGTGTACGAAATTAAAAAAATATAGACGAAAAATATAACTACATACAGTAATAATATTTAGACAACAATCACAGATATACGTCAAAAATGAAAACAAAGCAATCTCGCATTACAAAACCGTGCTGGGCACACTACGAAAATGATCAACAGATTTAGGTTATTCCGATTGTTTATTGGGAATGCACAATGATTGTAACACTTGTTTCAATAACTAAGCTCAAAATAAACAGATAAAGATGCAAAGACTTGGCGGCACGATCCTGTGCTATGTGCATGCGTTAATTAAGTCATCTGGCATGGAATAGTGGCGCCCGTAGTCAACGTGTTAATATGTAAAGAACGCTCAGTAAAGAAAGTGAGTTAACCTGTGTATTAAAATTCCTTCAGAAATTCTGGTTCGTAGATAGTTTTTAATATTCTTCTGAAGCAGGAAAAACTACTTTCTCCAGCACAATTTGTAGTAGGCACGCACAGGCTTATTCTTAGTACAATGTCTAAATTCGTACATGTGTCTTCTAAACAATTACATTGGAGAAATTTTGAAATTCCTTGCAATGATTTTTCTGCTAGGTGCTTAATACCTGCCCCTACAACACAGTATTTTTGGAAATGGATACACTCTTCAACGAAATCAGAATCCAAACCATGTGTATAGATGTGGCAGATTTTAGTTGCCTTTTTCCTCGAATCCTCATCCATATCTTTGTTGTTTTTATATAACTGATATAATATGTAAAGCCTGTCTTGAAACTCCTTATAGGCAATACATCTCATCTTAAACTCACCAATAATAGAGTCTATTATCAAAAGAAAAGTATTTATACTAAAGTCGTCCCTTCCAGCAAAGTTTATTTCCCCACTTTGATCTTTGTCCCGCCAAACTTTCCTTATTGTCTTTTTTGTAGTCTATATTTATTGTTATACCCATAGCCATGGCCAATTACTCAAAGTAATGAAAGTGGTTCCTTTCCACAGTAAAATAACCTTCCAGATAACCATACAAATCCTTCACCATCAAAACATCTACAGTTTTACTTTGAATGGGTTTGCTTATTTTATGAATCCTGTGAAGTACTGTGCTCCAGAAACAAACCATAAAAAGTTTCAAACAGTTACAAACTTTGAAGAATTCCTCGAGATTCATATTTAGTCGTTGCTTTTTCTGTTGTGTCGTTTGAAATTTGTGTCAAATCAGTGTGTATTTGGCACATATTTGCTCTTACTGACCACCGAGTAGGACACAATTTTTTTACTGTATTTTTCTAGTAAGATTCCTCTATAACAACATAGATTTCTTGTAGTAACATACAAAATCTGCATTTTTCTTCACAAGATTCTGCAGCAGACAATCTAACAAGATGCCGTAAATGGGATGAATAAAACTAACTGAGTTTTTTAATTTTATTTTTGCCTGCAGACCATTGTACAAACCGGCCATATTCGAGGCATTATCGTATGAATGTCCTCTGCAGTCATAAATGTTTATATTCAGCTTTTATATATCATTTATAACAAATTTAAACTATGTTTTGATTTATGACCAGCTGATAGAATGAAGGTAAGAAATTTTTCACATGGCATACAATCACTTGAAACATACTAATAGCAAGGACTAACTGGTCTACATGTGACATGTCTGGGGTTGAGTGTGTGATGAGAGACAAGTATTTAGCTTGTTCAGTTCCTTCAGAAATTACTTGCCTAACTGTTTGAGCCATTAACTCAATTACCTCATTACATTTCTTGGAAGAGAGATAATTTGTATATCCACTACTACAATTACCATATTTTTCAATGTGTTTAACTAAGAATGGATCAAAATCAAAAATCAGCTATAAAGTCATAAAAAAATATCCATCTCTATTACAACCAAACGCCTCCTCACCTCTCAAAGCGATTCCTCTTGATGTCAGGGGCTTAACAGGCGCTACAACTCTTGTTACAACATTTCTCCAATAGTGTGTTTCTTTGTCTATTTGTAGAGTAAGCATGTTGTCAACATAGTTGAGAGCAATTCCTCATGATTTTAGAGTAATTATTGCAGATTGTGAATTGGCAAATTTTCATGGTTTCATGCACGACTTTCGTCATTTTTCCAGTCTTCAAAACCATCTTTATCATCAAATTGTGATTGTTTTTTAGTGATAAACGCTAAACAAAGACCACAAAAATCTGATCCCTTACTTTTGGAAAAAAGCATCCATTTCCTTTCATGCACTTCTCCATTTTATAATTTTCTTTCAAAGAGAGATTTAGTCAAATTATCAGTTTTGATCTTTGTAAACTCTTAAACTGTTAGTGAAATCTAAAAATATATTTTGGACAAAGCCATATTTTGATATTAGATCTCTGGTACCATCATCAACAAAATCCACAAAGCTGGGCCCTTGTATAATGCATTTACTACTACTAACTCTTTATATTCTTCTAAACATGGACTACTATAGCTAATAATTAGACAGATCAAGAATAATGTAATCATATAAACTTACTTGTATTTCAGTATAGTCTAATGGACTACTAGGGATAATATCAGACAGATTAGGAATAATGTCATCATGTAAACTTACTTGTATTTCAGTAGATTCTAGATACTTGTATTTAGATGGCTGTTTTGGTGCTGAAAATATGTAAAATATCAATAATTAACTCATTATTGGAGAACAAACATTAATTTCAATAGATTTCATCACTTTTAACACAA
Organism: Aphrophora alni; assembly: GCA_963513935.1. Lineage (NCBI taxonomy): Eukaryota > Metazoa > Arthropoda > Insecta > Hemiptera > Aphrophoridae > Aphrophora > Aphrophora alni. Next base: position 52,255,795 of record OY740770.1, on the reverse strand, counting down.
TAATCAGGGCAAAAATGGGAAAAACAGCGTTTACTTTGATCCAGAGTGAAACTGCACGAAATGACTTGTGTCATAGCTCGTTTTATTCATTAGAGTGTCTAGATCGAAATTTTTAAGTTTTTTTGCGGACAGTTAATAATTTGTTTATTTATTGAATATAAACAATAAGAATTACGTCTGATTAAACGTAATATAAAATAAGGGCCTGGGTTCATAAATTGTTGAAGTTTTTTGATTTTACAGTCATTTTCCATGTTTTTGGGGTCGCTCTTTCCAATTCTGATGTCCAAAAAGTGCGCATCCTAGAGGGCTCCACAGGAAAAAATAATATAAGATGCAGGTAGTGACAAATTAAAATTAAATGAAATAAGGAATTATTTTGGTGAATTCATGTCATTCTTCGATTTCAATGCCATTTTTTAAGTTCTCTGGTTCGTTCGTTCTCAATACTGATACCAAAATTGTGCAAATCGTAAAATGTGCCACCGGCAAAACTATTACATTCATTTAGAAAGAAAATAGTTGAATATTAGATTCACTATTATTAGGGCTGTTACAGAAGTTATTAAGTAAAGTCTTACCTGAACGATTTCACCAATATAAGTGCGGTTTGGGTCCTTCTTAAGTTTCTGTTGTGATGTTAAATCTTTCCATAAGTAAAAGTCAGAAACTGTCATTTCTTTAATATCTACTTCTTTCCTCGCATTTTTCACTGCTACGACCAAATCCTGGAAGTCATACACTTTTCCTGCTTTTTTGAGTGATTGTTCCACATTGTGATAGAAGCTATCTGCACTCATAAAAGTGTGCCCTGGCTCGAAACAGTTGACTTCTATTGTATCACAAAATATCTCATTTGAATTTATTACTTGAACCAAAAAGGTGTAAAAACACCAATTCTTGTTTTGGCTCGAACAATTATCTAAACAAATTATGATGTGTTTGAAGTCTCTCTTCTCCTTTAGAAAAGCATAAAATGTGCTTATTAAATTCTCCTTGTTGCGGCCAGTAATTGCCTCATGCCATACAACAGCATAAGGTTTAGAAGAAGGCTTATCTCCAACAGGTACAAAGCTTTCATGATAAGCTACAAGCCTCTTGGTGAAGAAAACTTTTTTTAAAGTTTCCACTCTGGGTAGCATTATAATTTTTTGCAAATCGGCTGACACTACCAAAGTGGTTGGATCTACAATTTTCTTTTGAGCTTTGTACAGTTCTCTTGCTTCCTTAATATGTTTGGTACATTTAATACACTCTTGACAACCATCAATCAAGTTATTTTCTTTGTGACCATGCAGTTTAAACTTTTCGCATGTTTCACATTCTTCGTTGCCAAGTTTGGTGAATGAAATTCTCATTTTCCTTACTTGACATCGATACACTTCGTAAGAACATTTTGAGTTTGGATGTTTTTCCAAAAAGTCCTTATGCATCAGAGTAATGGTTACATCACTTGGGAGATATAAAGTGTTTTTGGAACATGCTCCCGTCTATAATGGGAAATTTGAGGCTGAAATGATAATATGTGGGCTTCTCATCTTTAGGAATTAAATTTGCTGGCCTTTTTTTCCTCTTTTACCCGGGACGGGCGATATTTGATTTTGTGGTGTCTTTGATAATGTTTCAAATATGAAACAATCATTTTTTGGCTTGTAGCCAAGTGTGGCCAGGAAAAATGTCTTACATACACAACATTTTTGGCCATTTTCTCCCAAAAGAAAGTACTTGATTGTTTTATTCCTTTTACTAATTAATTCAGAATCAGTTTTTCTCTCTTTTTTTATCAAGACGCTCACAAGTTGTCAAAATATATGCTTTTCTATCAGCCCATGATTTTTCCCAAAACGCTTGGTTTATACTGTACCTTTGTTCATCAGATATATTGTGGCTGCACAGTAAAAAACAACTACTCTCACACGGGGGAAGAACACTATGCTTTTCCTTTAAAGAATTCTTTTTCTTCACCTGTCTTTATTCCTTACTTTCACCAGGCAATTTTCTCTTCCTAACTGTACCTTTCTTAGTTAGATCCTGTGTAGCAGGCCTATCAGCTGTTTGATTAGTGTTTTTGTCAGCAGAGATTATTTCACAGATATTATCATCCAAACTACGTAATACATTACGATTTTCGTACATTGAATCTTCATTTACGCTCAAGTCTGTGCCCTGATCACAATTTATGTATTCTTTATCTAAGCCTAAGTCATCAATAAGCTCTGAATCATTATATTGTTCAAAATTTAGTTCATGTATGTCTAAGCCTAGGCCTACCTCGGGATCTCCTGTCAAATTTTCAATAATAAGGTCATCTCTTCTTCTACCCAAATTGGTACTGCATCTTCTAGGCCTATGCTAGCATTTTCAGTTGAATTAATTTTAACTTCTACTGCTTCTTCTACGTTAACACTTTCATTCGAATAAACTTCTATTCCTGTACTGCAGTCACTTTTAGAGATGCTAGGCCTATCTATCACTACTACTGAGCTTATATTAGAAGCCTTGCATTGTTCCTTGTCTTTCATTTTATTCATAATGTCACGAGTTCTTTTCCTAAACATGTTGTAGTAATTTCTCAAATTAAATTTTAATTCAACACCAACTAAACACATTACTCACTTTCACTAATAAGTAACTAACAACAAGCAACAAACACATAACCTACAAAATTAGCTGATGTAGATACTGCTACAAATCAGATGATTTTTTTGTAATACTTAGCAGAAGTGCAGTATCTGACCTCTGCTTAGCAAAAGTGCAGTAACTACATGTATTTATTGCATTTAAGCTTAGCAGTCATAAGATACTGCATTTTTCTTAAGTTTATCCAGGTTGTTAGTGTAGATACTGCATTTTATTTGCATTAAAATCCTGTTCAGAAATATTTTACTGTGTTTCTGCTAAGCTGACTAGATAGATCTCGTTAAGACGAATCCATTGATGTATATAACTCCAAAAGTCAAAATTTGTCACTTACTGTGTTTTCGCTAAGGAGGGCAGAATATAGTCAATATTTAGCAACTTGGTACAGTCAATCTTTGCATGGACTGGCTAATTTTTTAACTTTTCCATTTTGTAAGTGACCAGGTTCTGGTCTTACAACTAAAAAGCAAACGACCAATGAAACCCTCTCTTGGATTTCCACTGTTAAGACCAAGTTAGTTTCTGATTGGTCAAGGTTGTGGATATTGAATTGCACACGGTTTGCTTGCAAACCAAAAAAGCTAGTTAGCTTCTTTTTTGTCAGATATGTTCTAGGTTGGCTTATGAAAACATTTAATGTCGCTCTCACTGCACATAATTAACTCTACAGAAACACGTTCTAGACCTACTTTCATATGCATCTAACATCGCTCTCATGTGGGATTTTATACTCCAAGGATTAGGACTGCTAATGATGTGTTTAGATAATAATCATTAGCCTTATTTCCCTAACATCGCAAAATATTAAAGCGTACGAGGTAATCTAACACAAAGGATAAAATAATTTGAGTTAATTACTAACTCAACTAACCGACCTTAGTACAAGTGTATAGGTTAAACACATTATTAGTTGCCTCATTACTCTATTAATATTATGTGTTTTTAACTAAACAAACTAAGTGAAGTCAACAATACAGTAGGCCTAATCTCAGTCAAAGAATAATGATTTTTATCAATTGTGTGTCCTATGTATATAACTTCATGTGTGTTTGAATATAATAATATGGATTGTGTAAATTAATTAATTGTACTCCATGAACTTTATAGTGAACCGTACATCAAAACTGCTCTACTTGTTCCAGGGATAAACTTCACAAGATATGAAACCATATTTGAATGTAATTTTTTTAAAAGGGCATCAGTCAGTCATTTGCCCATTTTTGACTTTTTAGTTATTTCAGCATTACTGTACATAGACCTATCTTTTGATGTTGAAAATGCCTCAGTGAAGTAAATATTAAACTAACTACAAATATTGAAATAATGAGATCGGTTCAGTTAGTTAGCATGCAGTCAAATCTTACACAATAGTGCTATACTGCACGGCGTGACTCAACTACCGTGAGGATTGAAGAGTAATGGCCATCCAAGGTCACCACTATTGTTGCCACATTTTGAAAACAAACTATCGTATCTGGGCATGAAAATTGTCGTACTTACGGGTAAAATTATCGTACAGTAATTATATTTAGATTAGGATTAGAACAAACTTTTTTAGGTAGGAAAGTCTTTATTTGAAACCATATATTACCACGTCAGTACCGTCTTGTAATGTAACCGCGGGCCGCTAAAAAATCCGCAGATAAAAATCCCTCGCAGTCCGCTTATAACAACCAAAAAATTTAATTGGTGTTATAAACAAAAAAAATATTATAAATATATTAATAATTATTTTATTAGTTTAGGCTATTTGATATAGAATGGGAGAACTTATTTGGTTAGCTTTATGAGCAATTAACTTTACAAATAAATGACTCCACATTAATTTTATTGTACAATTTTATCATTTATTAATAATCAATTAATAATTTAATGTTCATTTACAATAAAAAAAAATATATATATATATATATATATATTCATCAAAAGACATTGTTTCATTCTCATAGAATTTTGTTGGTTAGATTTTCAAACATATTGGTTAGTAACACATACAATTAATTGTTTTTATTTATCTGCCTAGGATTAGCTCAGTATTTAATTATAAATGTATCTCGGGTTTGGGGTTATCGTGCTGGCTATTCTAAAATAGTCTATTATATATACGCATTTTATAAAAAAAATTAATACTTTGCATAAAATTTTATGATGAACAAATTGTGATCTCTTATTTAAGATTTTGCCTGTAGGCTAGGCTTGTCCAGATAGAAGTATTTCTTTTGAATTTATCTAATAATGTGTTAATTGTTCACAGTTTCTTTATTGATTTAATATTAAAATAATTTTCATATTACCAGATTTCACTGTTCTTTTATCACTGACACTGTATTTTCTATTTAACCCTACGACAACAACAGGGGTGATGCGTCACCCCACGCAGGTATATTTTTTGTTGTTGTGGTGGCAGTAGATCGCGTATGACCTTGGGGATTTTTGTATTCTTTGTTCAGTTTGGTATCTGCCGGTACGCAGGAAACTAGACTGTTTTGGTGTTTCCAAGTTGTTCAAAAAAATATCTTGGGGTGACGCGTAACCCCTGTTGTTATTCGTGTTGAGTTGATTTTCTGTGCTTATCAAAACACTTTATTTTTTTTAATTTCAAAATGGCTAATATTAATGACCCGGACTTTAGTGATATTGTGAGAGATATGCTTGAATATGACAGTGATAGTGAAAATGGTTCTTCGTATGAGGACAATACTGAACATCAATCGGAATATGATTCTTCAGAATATTCTTCAGAATCTGAACCTGAAAGCGCTGTACTTCAAGGACCTATAGTAAAAGGTAAAAATGGTTTTAGGTGGTGTCTTGTTCCTCCTCCAAGTAGCAGATCTGCGCATAGGAATATAGTTCGCATTCCTAGTGCCAGAATTAGTACCCTCAATATAACAAATGAGAAGGATGCTTTCCTTACCTTGATAGAGTTGTCTATAAATTGATGCTATTGTGAATTTCACAAACCAAAACATTTCAAAATGTAGAGATAAGTTCAACACTCCTCAAAGATATATACATGACACTGATTCAGCTGAAATATTAGGCCTAATTGGTTTACTATATACAGCTGGTTTTCAAAAAGATGGCCATCTTACTGCCAGGGAAATGTGGTCTCCTTATGGGTCGTCATTTTATAAATGTGTAATGAGTCTGAACAGGTTCAGGTTTCTTATGGCTTGTCTCCGGTTCGATGATAAAGATAACAGGAATCCAGAAGACAAATTTGCTCCAATAAGGGAACTTTGGACAAAGTTCATTGATAAATGTAAATCTTCCTATGTGCCTCACACCTATGTCACGGTAGATGAACAATTACTTGCATTTCGTGGCAGATGTCCATTCAAAGTTTATATAGCTAATAAGCCAGATAAATATGGAATAAAAGTCGTAACGATGTGTGACTCTCGTACTTATTATATGATTGATGCAATCCCCTATATTGGCAAGGAACCGGGCAAAACTACTCCCAGTTATTATGTTAACAAATTAACAGAGACTATTCATGGTTCAGGTCGCAATATCACATGTGACAATTGGTTTACGTCAATTCCTCTAGCTCAACAACTGTTAAAAGACCATAATTTAACATTGGTAGGAACTTTGAGGCGTAATAAACCTGAAATACCCAAGTCATTTTTGGCTAATAAGCAAAAAACTGTGTTGACATCTCAATTCGGCTTTTCTGATAAGACCATGTTAGTTTCATTCACTCCTAAGAAAAATAAATGTGTGTTACTGATTTCCACGATGCACAGTCAAACGGAAGTTAATGAACAGTCCCAAAAGCCTGAAGTTATTGAGTTTTATAACAGCACAAAGGGAGGAGTAGACACGTTTGACAAAATGGTTCATACCTATTCTGTGTCAAGAGCAACAAGACGGTGGCCACTAAGGATGTTTTATGGTATTTTAGATCAAGCAGGAGTGAATTCTTTGGTACTATTTAAGAAAGTTGCACCTTTGGATAATGTAGTAAGGAGACAATTTCTTAAAGACCTTGGTTTTCAACTAGCCAGACCACACATGGAGAAGCGATTAGAATCACAGCTTCCTAAGGAACTCAGGGCCAACATAAAAATGCTTTTAGGAATCGAAGATCCACCAGTACCACTGGACACCCCTGCCCCTGCAAAGGTAGCAAAGCAGTCAAGATGTTACATGTGTTCCCGTCAAAGAGACAGAAAAGTGAAAACTGTTTGTGCTAAATGCAAACAGCCAACATGCAATGACCACCGCAAAGAAATTTGTCATAACTGTATATAAATTGTCTAGTTTTAATTTGAAAAATTCAGATTTATTGTTTAGCATTATTATTTAATTCAATTATTATTGTTTTTATTATTTTACTCAAGTTTTACCTAAGTTTTTCTTTTCATTTTTCAGTTAAAAAAATTATAACTAATAAAATTATTTAAAATTTATATTGTCAGTTTAATCCAATTTAAAACTATCTTTCAAGGTATAAACTGTTCAAAGATTGTAATAAAATTATCCTAATATGTACAATATATTGTTGTCTTAACAAATTGGTTGTTTATTTATATGCCCATACACTAAAAAATTTATTTTTTTTCACTAATATAAACAATGTGAGATTACATGCACTTTTCCGGAAAATAAATATTTTGGAAGGTACATACTACTACTATATTTCAATAATATTAATAATATATAGTTAAATATATGTCTAATATATTCAATAAGAAAAAAAAAAAAAAAAAAAAAATACGTATAAAATATAAATTTTTTAAAACTGGGGTGATGCGCCACCCCATGTTGTTTTTCAAAGCGGTTTAGTTTGTGTTGTTATCCTAGGGTTAAAATGTTAAAATAAATTCACCCACGCTTAACACATCTTTACCGTATAAAACTCCGGGACGCTTCTCTCAGTTCTCTGTTCGCGGCTTCGTCTTCTTATAAAATTCCTTTTGATTGCCATTAGCGTGTTGTGATTGGCTGCTGATTATCACGTGGCCTTCCGGCTTGATTTCATTTCTCCACTTGCCGAGTGCATGCTGTGTCTTTTCTTTGCATATAATGTACACTACTTCTATTTGATATGTCGTTTTGGATTTATTAGTTCGTTTGTTTAAACATATTCAAATATCTAGATCAGGTTTTTAGTTACAAATTGGCTTTACTTTACGTTAATTGAAAATTAATATGAAACTCAAATAGTTTATTGTACTACTCCACGTACTTTGCAATCTGTTTTCCTACATATGAAATGAAAGTGAACAGCTGTTGTTTTAAGACGGCTATTCTAGGAAATCTTATATTTATCATATTTCTAATTTACAATTTTTGTAGGGATACATTATTCTAATGTGTTTGCTCATTTTTGGATGAATGTATACGTAATACTTACTGATTACTGAAAATAATGCTTTTGGAAATGGTTCTATTAAAACGATTGGTTCACATAATATACATATCTTATCGAGTCCAATTATTTCATCTAGCCTATTTGTAGGTTAGGCCTAGTTTACACAATTTGTTGTTAATATACTATTCTAATTACATCAGTTTACTTGTGATGGTGGTTACATTTTATTATTCTTTTTAATGGTTTGGGTAGTTTGTAGTGTGGATATTTATTCATTATAATAGTACCATTATAATTGCTCCTCAAATAATTTTGTGAAAATTTTGAATTTGAACATAAATTATTTTGATAATGGGACTTAAATTCTCTACAATATTTTCTGTTTCACAATATTCTAATAACAAACATCTTTTATAACATAACATAATATAACATAACATAGCATAACATTAACGTTTTGACTTATTGTCTAACATAATATTCTTTGATAACATTTTGGCACTCAGCCCTAATTGTTTTATAACATTCAATATAATTATTTTTTCCCTTGGATATGGGACTACATGGTTGATTTATCTCAATTGGTGTCTCTATCACTGGGGTTTTGGGTCATTGGGAATGGTTCATATATGGGGTTGTCACTACACATTTATGTCTTTGGTTTTTCTGTTTGTATGGGTAGCCTATATAATATATGGTTAACTAAGACCATATTATTGTTTAAGTGTACACTATATTTATGTTACAATATAATTTAATATTGTATTAGGGTTTAATATTGTTTATATAATGGGTACACATAACACAATTATTTATACATGTAAGGATAATAATAGTTTAGGGGTTGTGATATTGTTCATTTACATATTACTCACAGGTTCAATTGTTAATTCACATACATACATTGTTCACATGGAGAATGGTAGGGTTCACATATAGGGATATTCACAAACTTGGGGTTACTGTTCACTTGGGGAATGGTCATAAGTATCACTTATAGTTCGCATTGGGGTATTCACAATTAATTTCCTTCTGTGTGTTTCATTTACACTGAGTCTTCTTCTGGTCTGGTTTTATTATTGGTCTGTACAGGTTGGATGGCGTTATGATATTTTTTTTCAATAACGAAATATGATATGGTCCAAATGTTTTATGTTGATAGTTTTTGAGTGTGTAAGTTGGTTTTCCAATTCTCTTTAATATTTTTAATGGTCCTATATATATATATATATATATATATATATATATATATATATATATAGTGAAGAGTTTGGCTGTCTCACCGTATCATTGGCTTGATTGTGGAAATGTTTTGACTAGAACTAGTTCGTCTTCTTCAAATGTGGTGATTTTATGTGTTGTATTAAATTTTTCTGCTCTTTTTGCTTGGGTTTTACTGATTCTGCTGCATCTTGTAAATTTATTGGAATAGGATAACATTGTGCTCTATAACACTCTGGTTTATCAATCTGTATTCTATGTTTATATAGATTACATGGACCAGGTTGCTCTGAAAATACTGTCTTGTATTTGTAAATTAACTGTATTATTTAATCTTTCTGTAACTGGCTCATTCTATCATTATCAGCAAACATATTTCTTACTTCTATTTCATTTTGATTTTTAGGCTTTTTATAGTATTTCATACATTTATTATTCGTCCATTCATGTCCTTCATTGTCGCCGTACTGTATAATCCGACACTCTATAGCTTCATCTTCTTCTTCCACAAACTTGACACAAATTATTTCGTTTTCTTTATTCTTGAACTTTATCATTTGTTTGTCGAAGTTGGCTAATTGTGTCCATTCCAATTATACAATGTTTAATCAGATTTGGGACAAGTATACACTGTATATCAAATTCATACTGATTTATTTTCGCCTTTAGTTGTAAGATTTTAGTAACTCTTTTCGATTTTTGGTTGAGTGCTGTCGTGATAAATGTATTAGTGAGCGGTAGTTCTTCAAATTGTCCTAGCCTTTCCTTATGGTTGTAGAACCAAATTTCAGAAATACATGTTAAACTACTTCCTGTGTCTATGAGAGTTCTAATACTTATGTTATTGATTTTAACATTGATTTCTGGACAATTCCTATTTATTGTATTTTGGTCGCTGGTTGTGTCTTCTTCATTCAAGAGAAAATCCTTTTCACAATATAAGTTTGAAATGTTTATATTTGTATATTTTCCAATCATATCTCTTTTTTCTTCGTTTATGGGCCATATTCCGAATTCTTGGTTTATTATTGGCACTGGTATTTGTAGTGAACTTGTATCATATCCACCTGTACGGCCATTTGTTGTCGTCGTCTGATCTATACCAGTGCTTTGGAGTTTAACTCCTCACACTGTGTAGTGGTCTCTTCATTGTTTTCAGTCGGTGGTTTATTTGTCAGGGCTATCATCTGGCATATCCTCTTCTGTACTGTTGTGGGGTATTCCGTATTTCTCCTCTGGTAGGGTTGTTGAGGTTCATAGTTCGGTTTAGATGTTATTGGGGATCTAAAATTTGATTCTATTGGTCCGGGATGTCGATCGTAGCTCCTTCGATCTTCTATGTTTTTAAACCTATTATATGGACGATTTTGATATGTCGGTGCTCTCGGATTCGAAAATCTTCTCTCCGGTTGGTATGGGTGATTTCTCTCAGGTTTGTATTCAGGGTTGTAGGGCTTAAATTGGAATTGGTTCTGGTATTGTTGCGGTGGTTGGTTTCGATGATATGGAGTCTGTGGTGGAGAGGTATAATTGTGATTTTTGAAAGAGGTAGGGTTGTTATTTCTCCTTCTCATTTCATTGTTTCTTTCCTCTGTGTCCTCTCTTTGCAGTAGAGCAGCAAAGTCCTTGATGGTGATAATGTTTTGGACTCTTTGAGCATCCTGGATCCGTTTGTCGAAGTGCTCAACTAGGACGGCAATAATATCTTCTTCTGGAGGTTCAGGTGTCATAGATTTCATAGTTAGCACTCTATCTATGAAGTACTCATTTCTAGAGAGCTTCCCTCCGATTCGAAACCTTTCTAATTCCAACTTTTGCCTGGTGCCTTTTTGGACATCTCTACTCCAAAATTTTATAAGAAACTCCTCCTTGAATTGATCGAAATTCCTTATATCAAATTTAATAAGCTGTCACCACCTTGCAGCACTCCCTTCTAAACTGGCTTCGATAACATCAAATAGGCAGTCTTGTTCATCTCCGATTTGGTTAATTTTCCTACTCGTGAGTCTTTCATAGTATCTCCCGAGTCGCTGGATGTATTCGTTAGGATTAGATTGTCTACCATTAAATTTTGGTAACGTTTGATTGATTAGGCTACCATTTTCTAAGTTATTCGATCCATAGGTGACGTGGATGTTCGGGTATCCGCTTTTTCCGATGGATTTTGGTACCCTTTCAATCATTTCTCCTACTTCCTGTAGTATCGATTGCCTATTAGAAAATAATTTGTTATTAATTTGGACTTCTTGTCCGTTTAATTTCTCGATAAGTGTTTCTTCGTTTATTGTCTGGTTAACTTTCGATTCTAATTCTTCGAGTTTATTATTAGTCTGTACTACAGCGGTTTCGATTTCTGAAAATTTCTTGTCAAATTGTGCCTCTACAGCAAATATTTGTGTGGCTAAGCAGTCTTTAAAATTTTCAATTTCTTCTTTTATTAAGTTTACAGTCGCTTCTATTTTATTTTCATTTAATTTAAATTTATTATCTATTTCACTTTCAATGTTCGTTAGATTTACTTCGTTTTGTTTAAATTTATTTTCCATATGAATTTGTAGACCGTTAATTAGTGCAGTAATTTGTTCGAGTAGGCCGATTGGTTGTTCTACAGTTTGTTTTCGGTTTCGTCAACATCGGTTGCCATGTCTTTGCGCACTTCCGTTTCTATCACTGCAGATGTAGATGGACGCAGGTGTTTCAATTTGGCTTCTTTAGCTTTGTCGGTTTGTTTTAAATCGGTACGGAGGTTGTATGTGGGTGCGTTGTCTTAATGGTTTTCCATTTTGGTTTATAAAAGCTTATTCTAATAAAATGTCTAAATAAATTTCTTAAATAACTACACATATATCATCTATCGTAAATTCAAATTTATAAGTGTCTTAATTTATATTTTGATCTTATTTACTTAATGACTAAATTAAATTGAAGACTGATTGCAAGTTTTCTAATTTAAAATAGCCAACACGTTGGGATGCCAATTTTATAACAACTAAAAAATTTAATTGGTGTTATAAACAAAAAAAATATTATCTAAGGTATACCGTAAAGACAATGTTTAATAATTTAGTTTTAACTTAATTTAACAATTAATTCAAGGAGTAAATTTTGATCTGGCTAAAAATTAATCACAAACAATATGAAACAATATGTGGGAGTGGTGATCTGTAAATCAGCACAGTCACCCACTCTAGCGAAAAAACCAACCAAAAGTTGGGTGAGGAAATCAAGGTATTGTTAATTTTACTTACGTAGATTATTTCCTTCAATTCTGTATTTCCCAGCTTCAAAATGTCCAATGTGTTTAGCTGAACAGGTGCTCTTTGGTAATTTTAAAAAACTCATCTTTAAATTTTATTTAACATTTGAAAAATTCACTATTTTATTTTTGAAACAAAAGCCTTAATCCTAACATCTATACATCTTAAAATTATCAATCATTCATTGTCATGTATGGTTACTTTAATAACTAAAATAAATAATTTAATTACATTTTCACTTTGTCCATATATTTAATTATTTGAATTGTTACTTAAATAGGTACATGAAACACCTTTACTCTGTTACAAATCGTACCACACTCTTCTCTTAACTTTTAAAACAAAGCCTCGCCTCAAGGATAACAGACTCACACTTCTGACGCTATCGCCGTCTTCTGGGAGAGTGACTACAAATTCCACTTCTTTTTTGGCAGAGTTGCTTTTACTGTTTCGGTTGTTACAACTCCCACTCTCTCATGTAGTTTGAATTTTTATATACCGAACCAATCACATTATAGGATCAGGATCATGTTCTTTTATAGCATATCACGTGATGTTAAGTCTTTGTTTCACACAAAAGCCATCTTTCCCACTTACAATACAATAATTTAATTTCACTTTTTATTTGTCAATATAAAAGCACCTTTCTCCTTTTACATTTTAAAAAATTCTAAAGTTATTATTTTTTTAAACAATTGTCTCTTTACTTCCTAATTAACTATTTATACAACTTAATAACTATTAAATTACCAACTACAGATTTATTATTGGTTGGAGATGTCCCAGAGTTTTGAACACTATTTTACACGATACTACAGCAAAAAATTATTTGATACAACAGTATATAATATGATTATTACAAATTGTTAAGTTTATTTACTCTTATTTACTACAAACAAACAAAAAAATTATGTTTTTACAAAATCAAAATGTTCTTCATTGAATAACAAATAGGCTTAGGCCTATATGTGTTGTAAACACAACACAATGTTTTAAATAGATAGGCATTATTTCAATATTGTATTGTATTGTTAGGCTGATTTATAATCAGCTGATTTATCCTCACTAGTGCGGATATGGCGAACTTTACCAGGTAATATACACAATAGAAAAGCAACTGATATTCCAGTAGTATCGTGAAAATAAATATTCCTGGTCTGAGAGTTTCGTGAAGCCTGTTGATATAAAATGCTTTAACAGGTGGTGGTTTGTTAAATCCATAAATTATATTTTACGTAGTTGTAGTAGTAGCAGCAGTAGTATGTTTTTTGTTTTTGTTACATATAAGAGAGTATAAAATGGAGAGTGTATACGGAAAGTATATGGATGATATTGTTTGATCTAAATATAAATCATTGTATCCTATGAGCATGTTAAATTTAAATGTGAAGAATAAAAAAATTGAATTTATAACTGATAATGGTGACACTTTTTCAATGTCGAAATATTAGTTTTTCATTGCAGGATCGTTTTTGACAGAGTCTGATGGGACGAAATTCAATGCAGGTTCTATTATTAAACTTGTTGACAATTTTGTTCTACAACTGTTTTCAAAGATAGAAGTAAAGAAACATAATCACTTGATACAGGAAGTCAATCAAGCCGGGATCACTAGTACTGTTAGAGCCATCGTTTTGCAAAAGAGATCAGAATTGAATTGACATACATATCGTATTTTGAGGGAGGTAAAATTAAATTCTACCCTGTTGGAGACTTGGCACTTTTCAGTTTGGGGTTTTTCGATAATGTGAAAACACAGATCTATAGAGGAAAATTTATAATTATGTTTATTCGATCTAATGATGATGATGCACTGTATCGTTGGAAAGATACCAAAGCGGATGGATAATATGATGATACTATGCTACCAGAAGAAGGTAAAGTTGTGATAACAGAATTCTATATACGAACACAACTGATAAAATTCAAATCAGAATATAAAATTATATTGGTAAAAAAATCAACCGATGTGAAACTGTCCCATTCGAATTTATAAATGGCAATGTGTACAGAAAGTTATGCCTGAAGGAGTCAGTTTGTTACATTTTGATATAACTAATATTTGTAGGAATATAGAAAATCCCACATTCTTTCTGATTGGTTTACAAAAATTAGTCTCAACTGCACAAACAATCGATCGCTCTATCTGTAATTCAGTACTAGCAAAAAATATTTCACGATTTTAAACGTGATTACTCTGATGACTTGGATATGATGAAAACACCGTTCTCATTCTATTATGAAAATTGTGTGTACGTTATCGATACAACTAAACAGAGCACCAACATTTCAAGATCAAGGAATAATATTATGCTTCATGGCGACATTTCTAAACCAACCAAAGTTATTATGGTTGTTAATGTTATAATTGTATCCCATGCGAAAATATTGTATGATATTATAAACAATAGAATTAAAGAAGTTTAAAAAACAAAACAGTTGTTCTCATAACAAAATATTATTTTATCGTTGTTCTCATAAATATCTAATGTTTTAATAAATTGAACAAATATATTTTTTTCTTAAAATTGCTTTTCAAAATAAAGAAAGTACTACAGCAAACTTTCCCCCGTGACATCACACGTTCACGCGAAATTCCCATAGCTAGATAATGTACTTTTCTAGATAATATACTTTCAGAATACTTTTTCTATCGCCCTATCTCTCCCACATTAAAACTGAGCCAGAACCGGCATTCCCAATACTACTTTAAATGTTAGCGGCCATCTATCAGCTATTTACAAAGCCATTGCAGTTTTTTTTTGTTTCACTAGGCATTTGCTTTGTCTGTGAATGTAGATAGCAATGTCCATTGCAATCGCTTCTCCCTCTAGTTGTGAAGTGCGCACTGTAATACAAAAAAAAATCTTCAACTGCTAAAATTCATCGGGAGTTATGCCTTGTGTATAGACCTACACTAATGAGTGAAGGGATAGTTTAGAAAGTAGTGTTGTGACTTTAAAAATGGCTACAGAAATGTGCTCGATGAAGAGCGTAGTGGCAGGACCAGTATTCAGACCAACAAAATAGTAACAAGTACAAGTAACGAAACAAGTAAACTGAAAACTGTGAAGTGAACGGCGTGACTATTAGTGCTCTGACTAATGAATTTCTGCAAGTTGGACACACCTCTATTAACACGGTTGTTACAGATAAGCTCGGATATCACAAATTGTTTGCAAGGTGGGTACCGATAATGCTCATTGACCAGCACAAAGAGCAAAGAATGTGCAGTGGACGAATCTTTTTAGACCACTATGGACAAGGTGCAGGTGATTGGTTTTCCCATATAGTTACAGGCGATGAAACATGAATATTCTACACCAACGCAGAATCGACAGTCAAGGGAATGGCATCATTCAAGCTCACCAATGCCGGAAAAGTTGAAGCAATCTCCATACTTAAGTCTAAAATGATTGCTACAATTTAAAAAAGGGCATCATTTTGGTTGATTTCATGGAACTTGGGTCAACAATTACAGTTGATGTGTACTTCAAATTGCTCAAGAAACTAAGACGGTCGATTTAAAACTGATGATTCGGAAAACTGTTGTCCGGTGTAATCCTCCTTCACGACAATGAGGGTCCTCACATAGCTGCCTTAACAAACAAGAAGATTCAAGACTTTAGTTAGGTAACTTTTTGACCACACTGCATATACAGTAGAGCCCCGATTATCCGCGGAATTGGGTGGCAAGGGCACCGCGGATAGCGAAAATCGCGGATAACCCAAAAAAAGACTAAAAATGAGGTGAAAACGAAAAAAATATTTCAGCATAAAAATTATGTTTTATTGTACAAAAAACATGATATGAAAACTTTTAAAAGATGTAGAGTACAACAGAAACCATTGTTCTACATCTAAATCACTAAAATAAATACAGTAACAGTAAATAAAAAACTATACATGTACTGTACTGTTAAACAAAAAGTGTCCAGTTACGCCTTTTTAAAAAAATCAGTCACTCGCTTTTGCTTCTTGCTTTGAAAACACCTTTTCTTTATTCTAGATTGTACTTTTCTTAACATAAGTTTTTCTGCCAGTTGTGCGTCGTCATCTTGTTCCTCTAAATATTGAAGCAATCCGTCTACGTGCTGCAAAGCAGTTTCGTGTGTCATCCTTGCAGGCGCCTCATCTTCTGAGCTTTCACTTTGTTCTTCGTTCTCGTCCAATCCCATTGCTTTGTTCGTTATCTCTACGTCAGTCAGTCGTTCAAACCCAGGCACACTTGCGTCGCATTCCAGCCACTCATCTATGTTCTCTTCGTCGACATTCTCTCCTCCTGGAACGGATGTCAATAGGTCAACAAGTGTAGCGGTCGGCATGACTTCACTTTTTTCTTCACAAATGGTTTGGTTGACATTTGTTTCGATACTTGGAAAGAGTTTTCTCCATGATTTAACAAGGGTTGAGGGTTTGACGTAATCCCATGCAGAAGCAATATCGTAAATGCTATCCAAAATTGTATAATTTTTCCAAAATTCTTTGAAATCGCAGCCTTCTTCGATTTTTGACAGTAACAACTTTGTTCTGTATGTTCTCTTCATTGTTGCAATCACTCCCTGGTCCATAGGTTGTATCAGAGCAGTAACATTTGGGGGCAAAAAGTGTGCAAAAATTTGCCCGTCAGAAGATTTAAGCACGCTTGTATTTGGGTGTGAAGGCGCGTTGTCAATTAACAAAACAGCCTTCATTGGCAAATTTTTTGAGTCAAGATGTTTACGTACTTGAGGCACAAAAATCTTTTCAAACCATTCTTGAAAAATCTGCTGATTCATCCAACTTTTTTTTTGGTTGAAATAGTCAACTGGTAAATTTTCTGCTCTTGTCCCCTTAAAAGACCTCGGTTTCTTAGATTTACCAATAACAAGAAGCCTAAGTTTGTGACTACCTGCAGCGTTGCTGCATGGCAAGATTGTAATTCTTTCCTTGCTACTTTTGTGACCTGCCGCTTTATGTTCACTTTCAAATGCTAAAGTACGAGTGGGAAGACACTTCCAAAAAAGCCCTGATTCATCAGCGTTATAAATTTGTTCATATGACAGATCTTCAGACAACACAAACTCTTCAAAATCACGTTGAAAATCATCAGCTGCTTCTTGATCACCACTCAGCTTCTCTCCGTGTAGACCGATCTCTCTAATTCCATGACGTTTCTTAAAACGATGTAACCAACCGGACGACGCATCAAAATTTCCTTCCAGGCCTAACAAATCAAAAAATATTTTTGCTTTAGTTGCAATGATAGGACCAGACACGGGGGTGCCCTCACTTCGCACCTGAGCTAACCATTCCGTTAATGCCGAATCAAGTTCATTATAGGTGGATGTCTTCATTGTTTTTCTTTTTTTCATCCCAGAAGCACTGTCCGACATTGATGCAAAGGCCAACAGTTTGTCTTTTTGCTTTAAAACGTCTCGCACTGTTGTTTCCCCAATCCCATAATTCAAACACATCTGCTTCCTAGAAGCGCCATTTTCTATTTTAGAAATCATTTCAAGTTTTTGTGTAATAGTTAACACAACTTTCTTTCGTTTTTCAGCCATTATTAATTTCAGGAACTAACGAAACACTAAACTTGAGCACTGACAAAGAAACATAAAACACAACTGATCACTAAGCACGCTTACTGACAACTGACACCGCTAGCAGGTCGAGAGAAGGGGGGAGGTCTTTGTGTAGAGGGGAAGGTCAGTGAACTTGACAGAGGGGATCAATAATGTGATACTTTAACGTAAAGCGGTGTGAAATCTTTAAACTTTAGACTTCGGTCATGTGCAGTCGTATTTTTTTTTTAAAATCGTTACACTCGCGGATAATCCGCACCGCGGTTCATCCACTCGCGGATAATAGGGGCTCTACTGTAGTTCAATCTTGGACCTAGCGACTACTTCCTCTTCTTCTATTTGAAACAGTGGCTTGGACAATGGTTTGAAAACGACAAAGAACTCAAGACTCTCAATGTCATCTGGTTCTAATTCCCAATAAAATAAAACTGTCAAAAAAGTTGAATTTTTTTAATGATCAAATGGCCCTTACTTTATGAATATCCCTCGTAGATAATAGTTGCAGATGAGCCCTAGACAAAACCATTAAGCCACTGATGAAATAGGTCACAAAATAGATTCAGATATTAAAATTAGGTGTTTATATTTACTCTGTTGTAATCGAATTAAACAAGAAAATAAAACAAAAAAAATTATCTCATAACACATGTAACTTAGTGTTACAAAAATTCTTTATACATTAAATTTAATGTTAACAAACGGATAGTAAAATTAATTCCCTCTCCAACACTGTGACGATTTATCCAGGGAACAGATTTGCATTCTCACAGACTCCAAGGCAGCCCTCTCTACAATAAACAGGTATAAACCATCTCCCTACTTTCGTTATACACAGGCAATACAAAGTCAGCTCCAGATTATACAAAAACAAAAAACCATTCACTTCCAATGGATCCCTGGGCATAGTGACATACAAGGTAATGAGGAGGCCGACAAAATAGCAAGAACTGCTCTTCAGCAACATCCAAAGCCACTACATGTACCGATTCTAACTACTAGCATTCAGGAAGCGAAACGCTCTCTCAAACTGAAATGGATCAACATGTGGAAGAATGATACAACCGGCAGAGGATTGTTCAAACTGCTGAAATGGCCAAACGATTTGGAGATATACAGGAACCATACTAGGCAAACACAAACTTTCATCTCCCGATCCAGAACTGGTCACATCATCACTGAGGAATACCTGTACCGTTTCGGTATGATAGACTCACCTCTGTGCACTAGATGTGGACAGAGGAGCGAGAGTCTGGAGCATGTGGTCCTTGAGTGTACCCATGGTGATGGAGCAGTCAGAGAGGAAATACTGAGACATCTTCAGGTTAGCATTGCCACACGGGATCCTATGTCATCCATACTCACTTCCACGAAAGTTGTACAACATGCTGCCCATCTGTATAGAAGACATCGTGAAATCGGCACCGAGGCTGGACGCACGTAGTAAAATGTAAGTATTTTTCATTGTTATTTTTTGATAATTCACTTTTGCTTATTTTCAAACAAAGATATCCTCTTGCAGATTCCTTCTAGGTGGCTCCTTTCATAGCTCAAAGTTGATATTTTCGGCATTATTACTTTCATTACAAAAAACATTTTATTACTTATTCCACTTTGCCTGGTCTCATCATAATATTTACTCTTATTTACTCATTAGATTTCTTTTATTATCCTTTATTTGAGTCTAAACTGTGTTTTAATTATGATCTTTTTTTATTATTGTATCCCCCTACCTTTATTACTATCGTGATTTTAATTATTTATTATTATGAATCCTTTAACTTTGTATTTACTTTGTTTACTGAATTCATTCCCCTTTCTTAATTAAAACTACCTAGCAATGACTTTTTATTATCGTTAATTACTTTTAATTAAAATTTTTCTTTTTAGCTATTTATTTAGTTCTCTATTCTCTTCTGTTTTCTTACTTTTCATTTTTATTATTTATATTAGTCAACTTTTTAGTTTTTCACAACTATCTTAAAATCTCTATAACATTTTAATTTTTATGTATTCTTTGTGCATTATTCTTTCTCTTATAATCTAAGCGAATTTTATTTTAAGATTTTAATTAAATAAGGAACATTTATTTTAATTTTCAAGATTACCATGCAATTCTGCCTGTTTGAATTCCCTGGTTTCAACACAGTTTTATGGCGCACCACTTTTATACGTATGATCTTTACCTAACTAAAATATAATTTACGACTTACATAATGTTTGAAAGTTGCATACCGTTATAAGGTGGCTGATTTTTATATAATAGATGATGAAATACACAGCCACAACAGGATATGAAGAAAATAATGACTGTGTAATGCAGAAATAACAGTAGACCAGGCAAGCTTTACATGTTAATGAGATAACAATTGTCCCAGGTGTGGAAAAACCTTACTACTCATAACATAACAGAAATTAAATAATTGAAATTTTTAAGAAGATAGAAACACTTCACACCTCAGCATCATTATATTACACAAACGTATAATGGAAATATTTCTGAGATAAATTTTCTACATTTCTTGCTCATTTTATTCAGATCTTAAAATATTAGCTATATGGCATTTTTATATTTAAATTTAAAAATATATTATTAGGTTCCCAAGTATTCCGAATAATGTACACATAATAAATATAACATACATTTTTTAAACCATCACGCTATTTTCTATCCTATGGAAGAGAAAAGTAAACTTAAATTCATTCATTTGAAAATGAAGTTTCATTGTATGACATGTATTATATTTATATTTTATTTCTAGGCTACATACAATAGATAAAAATCTCATATATATATATATATATATATATATGCAATTAGAAATAATTGTGGAGGTTTCAAATGTTTATATAATTTATTCGAAACAAGTTTGGCATTACAAACAAGGTATCATTTTGTCACCACACTCTTTTTGGAGGTACTCCAGTTACAAATAAAGATAATGCACTAGCTCTTAAAAAGAAAACATAATTTTTTGTCGGACAAGTGATTGGTTGCATAAACATGGCTACTAGAAATTGGTGACCTGTTCTGTTCCCTACCACCACTGGACTGCCAGACCAGTCTTCACAATTATAATTGACATCACGTATCTCGCCACAAATGATATGATTAGTATTTAAATCAATTCCAAGTTGCAGGTATTCGAAATAGACTTTTTCACACTCCCCTTTACTTGGATAATAAACGTTTATTTCTTGTAATCGTTGAAATTTTTCTCCTGATAAAAGCATGTACATATTTTTTCTTACTACTGGTGAAATTAGAGTACTACAGGGAGAATTTCCATAAGTGTAGATTTTAAAATTGTTATTCGGACCAATAAAGTTATTATAATAATTTTGTATAAGATAGTTTACGTAACGGTAACCTATCTTCTTCGAATAAACCAATGGAGTTTCCAGTTCCAGTACGCCAACATCACAATTAAAACTGAAATTTAGACAATATAAAGTAAATTAATTGGTTCCAATATTATTTAACAGATGGTTACAATACAATAGTTTTAAAAGTATAGAGTCCCAGAGACATGCAAAAAACATGGAATTTTGTAAATAGAAACGGACTAGTCTCAATTCTTCAAGTAACATTATTAAAATAGGATAAAAAGGCTCCAAAATATTTACCCATTTTTTAATAAGATTATTTGGGTGCTTCCAGGCAGGAGGGGTAATTGAAATTGCTGAAGAAATGGGATCTCACTTCAAATTGTGAATTATATTTTGAAATTTGAATAATTAATTAAAAATTGCTGGTCCAAAAAAAGCTATATGCATTTATGTCTGTGATAATTGTTTGGGCATTTCTAGATATGATAGAAATTGAAAATTTTGCAAGTAGACCTAGATAGAAAAGACGTAAATAATTTTTTTAATACAAAAAAATTGTGACTCAAGCACAACAGCTTGTGCTTGTTGTGTGTCTGCTTTATATTTTTGGACACTTTCAGAAATTAGAACAAAATTGTTTATTGTGGAAAAAATTAGAATGAAACATATAACATGACATTTAAAGGGCACTTTTAACATAGGTCATGACCTAACTCTATTTGGCTGACCACATGCCACTTAGGGCATCCCCATGAACCATTTAACACTCAATATTTAACGAATCACCCGAAAACAATCCCTAACCAAGCAACATGTCGAGAACCAGCTTTGATATTGTACCTTAACTTGACAATTATTAATCAGTGAAGAAACGATATAACTACAAAATATTACTAAACACATGATAACCCTTATCCATAGTATCACCTTCTGTACCCTTTATCCTGTATACAAGAAATTTATCACATTACAGACTGCTCCAGTGATCTAACGCCCGTAATAGAAAACCTGTCACCAAATATCACTGAATTTAACAGGTCTATAACCATTTTTGACCTTTTTTTTTTTTTGGTTGACATTTTGTCCACCATTTTTTAACATAAATACACATTACACCTTGATGTCATGCTCTGTGGCATCACATTCTTAAAGTGGAAATGAGATAGTGCGGTGACGTCACGCGAGGCCAAGGCAAAACTTTGCTTGTCCAAGCGTGAAAACCAATCTATGGATGTTCTAATTTTATTAAAAAACTAAAATATTAAGTTAAATAATTAATCAGTTGAATCAGTCGACGAATAATATCAACAAATAAATATAAAAGTACTTAAAACAAAAAAGTTATCAAAGAAATTCGAAGGGCTTAAAAACCTAAAATTTGCAAAAGGGGGAAATTCAAAAATCAAAAATAATAGAGTCATAAACAATAGGGGACATAATAATAATCAGAAATAAAAAATAAATAATAATAATAATAATAACAAGGGGAGAATGGACTTAGAAAGTCATTCTTGGAGATTTTTTAAAGTTTTTAAAGGTGAAAGGGGAATAAACTAAATAATAATAATAATAACAATTGAAAAGACAATCGTAGGGAACAATAATATGTGATCAGAATAATAGTTAAAGTTAAAATGGGGGAGATATAATAATAACAAAAGGTAAAAAGTTAAAGCCCAAAAGCGGTAAAAATAAATGTTAAAGGGGAAAAATAAGAAATTAATAATGTATATTATTGATTTAAAAGTGTAAAACAACAGAGCAGAGTTGAGAATTAATAAGGGGGGGGATTTTATAAACAAATAATACGACGCTCAAAAAGCCACGACTTTGAGCACCTATAACTCGAGAACCAAGCGAGCTACGACGAAAAACTAAGAAGTTATTTCCGTCATAGGACCAGAAGAAGAACTTTTGTGCAAAAAGAATTGTGAAAAAGGACTTAAATAAAAAGTTAGATAGTGAAAAAATAGACATTCGGGAAAAGTGCGGTAACTCGAAAACTAAGCGTCCGAAAACGACAAATCGAGTTTGACAAGACCCTCAAGAACAGAAGGAAGAGGAAATCGAAGATCGGGACAGCCGTTTAAAAGTTACAGCAAGATGTACGTAAAAGTGTTCAAAATCACAAATTGTAGGATGTATCATGAAAGTTGCTCCAAGTCGCATGACGTCACAGATCAGAAGTTGGACTCGCCTGACCAACTGCCAACACAGATAATGCGAAATAATAGAAACATCCAAATATCTATTTAAAAGGGTTTTTAATAGAAAATAGTTAATAAAAACAGTACAATAGATAAAAACTAAACCTAGAACAGCTTCTCGTATAAAAGTTTAGAAGAAAAACAGCCAAAAACTACGAAATATACAGAAGAGACATTTCTTCATGAAAGGGAGAAAAATTGGTTACCTTTTGCGGGAACATTCCCACAGAAAGGGAGAACCAAAATTGTCGGCCGAAAGACGGTTACCCTAGGTCTCAGTCGCCGAACAGGAAAGACGTTTCTTTAGTCGCTCTACTAATTTTTTCTAAATTCAACTTAGCAAATTTCAAGATAAATATTTCAAGTAATAGTAAAAGTAACTTATAAAAATTTTGTAATTAATTTCGAAAACAATCTGCGAGAAGATCTATCTACATTGTAGGCTACTCAGCAGGGATACGAGATTACTACCAGCAGTCAACAACTTTAAAATATCCAGGAATTGGAGAGAAAAAACTTGAAGACATTATAAACTGATTACAACAAATAACTTCAAAACTTCAAGATCTTCATGTTAAGTGTGAAGGTACACTAAATCTAAGCAATAATTCGTAAAAAGTAAATTCATTTAAATTTTCCCAGTAAATTCATTGGGGAAATTTTGAAATATTAACTTCATTAAATTCAATTCACTCTGCTTTGGTTTAAAATATTTTTCAAACTTAAATACGACTATTTCAGTGCAGGAAAAACTATCCTGTAGTCCTAGCTGGAATAGTCTAGCTTTTTCAATTTGTATTAGTAAATAAGGAATTTATATTAGATTAATTGTGTTATATTTTGTTGTTTATTGTGTTATAAAATTTAAAATTGTTTTAATGTGTTTGAGGATCAATAAGACAAAAAATTTTATTCTCAAGTGTAATTCTTTTCATTTACCATTCTGGTTTTTTAACATTGCTTTTTTAAATAATTCAAGAGTAAGAAATTCATAAATATAAATGTGCTCTGGTATAATATAAGAAATATAAAGTATAGAAGAATTATTATCAGAATTCAGGAGCCGATTTCTTCCAAAAGGCACTTCCCCAGAGAGAGAGAGAGTGGGTAAAAATAAGTAGTAAATTCAGTGAGCGATAAAATAAAATTCAGGAAATTTTTAATAATCAAAAAATTGTAAGTTATTGAGAACAGCCTCATACTTGCAAAAGCCAAGCTTTGCAATATCTTTGATTAATAAAAGGGTAAAAGTGAGCAACTTGGTCTTGTCCGCGATTGAACAGGCACGATCCACAAGAGGGTTAAGTTCGTGGCAGTGTGTGTGTGTGTGTGTTTGTATGTGTGTGTGTGTGTGTGTGTGCATGTGTGCGTGTGTGTGTGTGTTATATGTCTGTGTCTGTGTGGGAGAGAGTGTGTGTGCATGTGTTAGTCCTTATTGTGGTTGATGTTTTAATCGAAGTACTACTTTTGCAACCAATTACCAACTGAAATACTGTTTTTGTATCTAATTTACCTACTCAAACGTACAATTACCAATGGATTTATCAACAAAAATATCCAAGTACCAACCGATTTACCAACCATAATATCCTTTTAGCAACCGATTTCACAATCCAAACATCCGAATACTTAACAATTTACCAACCAAAATATCATGTTAGCACCTGATTTAAAAATACCATTGAGTAAAGGAATGGTCCTTGAGTTTGTATGTTAAACATAATAGGATTTGTCCCCCAGCTCTTGTGAGACTTGTAAAATTTAAAACAATGTTAAATTTATAAAAATATTGCAAGTTGTTAACAGAATATAAATGATTTATTATTCTTTAAAATTCATTAAACTCATTTGTTGGTTAAACATCATTTAGCAATATCAATTTAACACAAAAGATCTTTAAAATCAGACATAAAATTGATACATACATAAAATTAATAACAAGAAAAATACATATAGAATTCATGAATATTTCAGAGTCTATTGTCGGGTAATGATTGTGGGGGATAATAAGAGTCTATATCTCGGGGGGTAAAATACACATACATAAAATTAAAGTCACAAATTAATTATATAATTATAAGAGTCTATATCTTGGGGGGTAAAATAATTATCAATGCACAAAGTCTCTTTATCTCGGGATTTCGGGTTGGTGCTGACTTTTATCAAGGAAGTCAGGGACTTGTAAATATTAACATAATTAATCATAAATTAAATAATAAGGAATATTTTTTTTTGTTTAATGAAGATGAAAAGATGATTGTTGATTATACAGCAGTTATTCTGTACTTTTGGTACATAATATAAAAATTGTTTCTACGTTTTATATTTTTCTTTCACACTAAACTTGTGAATATTTAGTTCTTTTTTAATAATGCCTCATAGGCTCAATAGTTTAAAAGGAGTGAAATAATATTATAATGATAAATTGAACGATCTCACCAGGTTGGATTATACAGCAGTTATAAAATGGTCGATATTTAATCTATCTTGGGGTAGATTTTCAAACTTTTTATTTTTACTAAACAATGATCTTCTAGGCTTCTTCTCAGCCACTTTGAAATATAAGATTCTTATTAATATAAAATTTGATTAATATTGCCCTATGTTGAGGTGCCAAATGTAATATATAATTTTATGTAATTTATAATTTTCTCCTTGAACTAATTTTGCCCAAAATATATTGTCTTAATATTTAATAAGTTATTTAATTATTATTATTTTTTAATTATTAACTAATTATTGAAATAAATAACTATTTTTATTATAACAATGAAATAACAATAATTTTATTTATTAGATATTATAAAGCTCAAGAAACTTAATCTCGGGAATAATAATTAAAAAAAGTTCTCGCCGGCACAGTCCAAACCATTACAATTCAATAAATTCATATACCTTAAATATTTGTAATGAAAAATTATATATATAAAACAATTGTAACATATAAACATAAATATGAATTAGGGTTCATTTAAAGTTCAAATTTATAAATATTATTAATTAAATTATTGATTTATAACCGTTTATATATATTCAAATTCACAGTAGCCTACATATATATAACTAATAGTTGGTTATTGTTCACTTTGTATCAACTATATATATTAAGTTCAAATTGACTAAAAGTTAGCTCTTTGGTTAAATTTATATAACTGAATAAATAAGTATTTACTTGGTCAACATTCAATCCCCTTTAACACTGTTATTTTTTTTTAATGACTAATAATCAATGTCCTTATTAAATTATTTGTTCATAACCAAAAATAGATAAGTATTAAGTATTGGCATAGTTCATAATAAATTAATAAATGGATCTATCTCACCCATATATAGAGTTCTGTTCAATAACCTGTATTTACTTATAATACATCTTCTTTCTATAACTTCAATAAATTGAATAATCAATCTTAATCACAAAAAAACTATTCTGAAACTTTTCTTTAATTTTTATCACTGTTCGAGAAAATAGATCTGCTCTGTTCTGTAATCTAAATCAAACTGGTAATAATAATTTTAAATTTTATTAACAAAGGAATATTTTAGTTTAGCTTTGTTGTCTTGAAAATATCTTTTTCTTCTATTTTTTTTTTTTAACTTCTTTGCACTGCACTTTTAACATTGTATATTTGATTTATAACTTAATCTAAACAAATTTATTAAACTATTAAATATTTAAAATTACAGTTTTCTTTGACAATTTTTTAAATTTATTTAGTGGTTTTTTGGCTAACTTTACCATATTTAATTAGTTTTATTTAAATATTGCATATTACATTTTTTAAATAATTAGCGAATTGTTACAACTTTTAGAAGATTAAAACAATACTTTTATATTAAAAAAATCTTCAGGCAGGAGTTCAGCTTAAATAGGTATTGCCTATATGAGTTCCTGACTGACAACGAAAATCCATTGTTAGGCTCTACAAAGAGATTCACTGTTATTCACTTTCTTTTCAGATCATGTTTTGGATTTGTAGCACAAATGAAATGTATATGGCCCTAATTTACAAGACAAGAAGTTGTTAATAACTTCATTAATAATTATTGACTCTACTTTTAATAAAATTTAATGTTGAAGACATGCTATAGGGATCCAAATAACTTCTTTTTTTTATTGAAACTATCTTACAACTAAATACAATTTTATCTTGGTCATAATCTAAAGTTGGTTAAAATTCCCGCTTGTATTATTTTTAAACTGTTTTGGTCTCGTGACTGGATCGTTGGCGTAGAATGCTTTCTGAAATATGTGTTCATCACGGATCTAGGCAGCCATCTTTGAATTCCGAACTTTCGTCGTATTTATGCATATACCTAATTATTCTGAGGTTTTCGATATGAATTCAGGTGACAAATTTTATGTAGAAGTATCTATTTCTTCCATAGGCCAAGTTTATTTGGTCGTAGCTATCATGGTTTTATTGCTATTTCAATTTCTCTGACGCTATTATTCTAACGCGGTCATTTTTGTGTTGAATAATTTTGCTTCTAAAAGTTTCATTTTCTATTCTTTTCGACTTTCTACTGCCGTTACTTTTATTGGATAACTGAGATGTTTAGGCCTTTAATTTATATGGTCTAGGCTTAGGTTAAATGTAGTGGTATTAAGTTATTCGTCATATTTGGTCGAGAATTTGTTAATTATTTAGGCTTGCTTAATTTATAACATAGTTCGCGAATCTGCCGCTAGGCGTTGTCGTATTCAAACATTTTTATTTACATTACATTTCTGATATAAAATGATTTATTTAAAACTTTATATTTACATCATTTTGACTTGTTTCAGACTATGTCAACCACGCCGACTTGTAACCAGACCTTCTAAAATATTGTTTTTGATAGTGTAAAATGTACCAACTTGCGACATCATTATTATTTTTTTTTGGCAAGTAGAGACCTGTCTTTGCTTCCTCCTCTCCCTCTGCTGTTATCATATAAATATGAGACCCCAGAATTTTTTTACTACTTCTGTGGGAACAATTGCCGCTTAAAGTGCTATAAAGCCAATTTACATTGTTTCTTCACAAAGTAGGGAGGGGGAAATGTCCATATGCTAAGAACTAAATTCAGTTTAAATCTAATCCACCACCCTAGAATGCACAGAAATTGAATGGGTAAAAAGAAGCTTTGCATGTTTGGTGGACAAGATGAAAAATGGAACAACTGGTGATGATCTGTTGGGTTTTACATTTACTAGTCTCAAGTTTAGAACAAATGAGCTTTTCGTAAAGCTTTGGACATCTCTTCCAATCTTTTATGGACAAATTTTGACTGATTTATCCAAAGCAATGGTGAGGCGGGAACAAAGGCCTCTGCCTTTGTGAATTTTATAGGCCTAGGCCTACTACTGAATTTAATTTTTCTTCTTCATTCGGAAATAAAAAAGGGTTGGAATTATAAGTGCAATGAAAATACAATACTCCTATAGGGTTATATTGATAACTTTAGTTGAGTTATTTCTATGAATAATTTATTTATTATAGCCCTAAAAGTCTTGTGCAAAATATAGTTTGTTGAAAAACGTGAATGTACAGAAAACCCTAAAGAGTTCTTACTAGTCGTAATAGGCTAACTCGGGAAATAATTAATGTTACTTATTAAACTAGATTGGTAATATAAGACTAATTTTTTTTTTGTACACTCATCGTTTTTGAATCCTACTGAATTAACTACATTTTTTATCAGGTGTCACTAAATCCGCCAAGAGGACATCTACCAAGAATCTAAATGAAACATAATGATCTTCATCTCAGAAAAAAATGTCAATTCAGGAGTTATCAGTAAAAACTTACAATTTGTCTATGTTTTTTTCTCACCTTTTGTGGTTTTTTTTTTTACTTATCTATTATTATTATTAATTTCTCTTTATTTTATTATTACTTTTAAGGAATCTAATACTACATTAATGAAACAATAACAATGGATTACACTGAACGAATAAAAGCTTTGCCTTTTATTTATTTAGCTAAAGATGAAAAACATGGGATAAAGTTCACATACCGTATATAAAATTATAAGAAAATAGTTTATGGATACTCCATAACCAAAAGAGAAATAGCAAAGTTCAGGACATAAGGAAATTCATAATCACAAAAAAAAAATACACAATATATTTGAGAAGTGTTTATCACTATCAGTCTTTTACGAACAATTTTATAATATTGGAAATTAGAAAGTTTTATCACAATCTGTTTCACTGTCTCTGTGATTTGCTCCAGCTAGCATATTTCATTAAAAGAAAGGGGGGATTCAACAATATAATAGTCGAGAGCTCGAGAAACTTAACCTCGGGAGGTTGGTGCCGACTCTTCCCAAAGGTTATTCAAAAAGATAAAATGCATGAATTGAAATAATAATAATATTAGAACTATGTCTATATTTACTGTAAAATGAAATTATGTTAGTTTATATACTGTGGGGAGAAGTTGTGTGCATGTCAGTGTATAAGGGGAATAAATAAATAGTCTACAAACTTTAAAATAGTCTTCACTGTTCACAAGTATAGTATTATAATGAATAATTGATTGTTTTGCTCATATAGCAGGGTTGGTAGGAGTGTAGAAATGAAATTGTGATATGTTTAACAACTAAAAATGGTCTAATCTCACCAATATTCCTCTGTTTGGGTAATATTTTGTTCACTGTCGTCTTTCACTGTACAGTACTAACAAACACTTTTTTAAAACTTTGTATACTTTATTAAACACTATTAACATTCACTGGATTCGATTGGATTAGATTAAATTCATCTAACATACAGAGCATTCTTCTATGCTTCTTATCTCGTTGTATGCTCTCGCTTCACTCATTTTAAAAGGGACGGAAATTCAAACTGCTGCTACCTTGATTTTCTTATTTCACCTGGGGTTGGACTTTTCATGTAAGTGTGTGAGTGTGGTGATTGAATGTTACTTTATTTGTATAATTTGAATTAATCACGTTTAGAATAGTGTCAAAGTATATATTAGCATTTGCTAATATTAATAAATAATTATTAATGAAAAGAATCTAACAAAATACTTAAATAACTCCTTAACAAATAAAAAAGAGCCTTACTATATAGTTACATTTGAATTAAAGATAAGATAGGTGGATCCGTTCCTTATATGTTTGATTTTATATCGACCAATCACAAATTAGTTTACTCTTAGGACTTGGGAATGCTTCTAGTGAGTCCACAATGTCGGACTAATAATTACGTTTTGGCTAGTTCTTGCCGACGAAATTAATTTATTCTGCTTTATGCGTACAGATATTAGAGAAGGCCTAACAACCTTTTATGTCTATGGGATTTGGACCTGTCTATTGGTATAGTTAGGTTTCCTTGTTAATATTGCGTTTTATTAGAATTTAATTTATTCTGAAGCCTTCCGTTTAAAATTTCGTGTTCGATTGTTTACTTACTTCTGACTTCATGTTTGTATGTTAGTCTGGGGAATATCGATTGTGTTAACCTAATAATTTTCCTAGTAAGTTGGAACATTTTAAATTCATTTTGAGGTGGCGACTATGGGTTAACAATGTCGGGAAATATTTTTAATTTGACCAAATCGTAATGAAGTCGGGGATTCTGTTCTATCTAGGCGCCTATATATCAGTTTCGCGTGTTTCCCGTCAGATGTCGTTTGAGTTGGGGTTTGAATGACATTCCGAATTGTTACAAACTGTAACCAAGGATTTTTATAAGAAACCTAAATATCTTAAAATCGTTTTTGCCGATTTCGATGACTGATGAAGATTACTCAACCAATGAGTCAAGTTTAAAATGTTAGATTTAGGAAACATTTAACTGCTGAAAAAATATATGTATTTTAACTGAGGTCAGTTAAGAATACATTTCAATCAATATTATGTAGGCTATACACCAGGTCGAATTTATGATACAAGCAATATGAGTGAAGAACATTTTTAGTAACTCTAGTGGTTTATTAATAGACGAGACCTGTAGTACGCAAAACCTTTCTGACGTAGGCCTAGATTATCTTTTAATTACTATTTAATACACTAGAATCTATATTTATAAAAATATAAGCTACCACAAAGTCTTTCCTCTAGATCACGATAAAAATACATTTATAAATTTTCTGATCGCAAATTTTTTAACTGGTTTGGGTCAATAAAATCTTCCCATTGCCCTAAACCAGTCATGGGCAAAGTACGGCCCGCGGGCTAGTCTGATCCGGCCCGCGACACGATTTTGATTAACCCCTAAAATAAATTGCACATAGGAAGTGATAATTTTTTTTGTGCAGCTATAATAGTTAACGGGAGCCTCTTTCCGTAGAAAATGTATGTATATCGGTAGTATGGCGATTTAGTGCGATGCGTGTGGCCTGTCCTGTAGATCGTTCGGTGTTGCTCGGTCAAGTTCGGGATGAATCGGCGTTAGCAATATTGTTTTGTCCGTCGGCTGTTCTCAAGGTCAGTGTAGTTCAGACAGTCACGTAGGCCACGTCACCTCTGCAACTCTTAGTTTGACTTGTATTTATATAGTTGAGTTTGTCTGTAGTGTGCTTTTTGACCGGTACAATGGCAACTAAAAAACGTAAAGTTGATTCAGAATGTCGTGTTTTTAAAGATGAGTGGACTTGGAAATACTTTTTTACACCTATTAAGGATAAACCTGTGTGCCTAATTTGCAATGAAGCTGTAGCCGTATTCAAGGAATTTAACCTCTCTCGACATTTCATGACAAAACATAACAACGCCACTTATGAAAAGATGACTGAAGAAGAACGGAAGCAAAAATCAGGAGCTCTACGTAAGCAAATATCAGGTCAGCAAAATATTTTTAAAAAGCAGAACAGCTCTCAAAAGCTTGATACACGTGCCAGCTATGTTGTAGCATACA
Organism: Aphrophora alni; assembly: GCA_963513935.1. NCBI lineage: Eukaryota > Metazoa > Arthropoda > Insecta > Hemiptera > Aphrophoridae > Aphrophora > Aphrophora alni. The sequence goes on along the minus strand of OY740770.1, from coordinate 52,223,399 downwards.
ATATTGCTAAAAGTAACAAAACATTTTCTGATGGCGAATTTGTAAAAACTTGTTTACTTCAAGTAAGTAATATTTTGTGTCCTGAAAAAACAAGGGATTTTGAAGCAGTAAGTTTGTCCCGAAAAATAATTACGTATAGAATTGAAGCTATTAACAAGCAGTTTTTAACACAACTAGAATCAAAGATAAGCACGTTTAAATTCTGTTCTTTTGCCTTGGATGAAAGCACCGACATAACTGACACAGCTCAGTTACTGATATTTATAAGAGGTATAGATGACAACTTTGGTGTTACTGAAGAATTAGCCTCCATGCGTTCATTAAATAGAACGACAAAAGGATCAGACATTTTTGAAGAATTTCAAGAAACTATCACATCTTTGAAAGTACCTCTGACCACTATTTGTAACATTACTACTGACGGAGCACCAAATATGACAGGGGCAAAATCTGGTTTTGTAGGCAAATTTAATGAATCATTTCCTGGGAACGAAGTAGTGTTTCTTCATTGTATCATCCATCAAGAAACTCTGTGTAAATCTGCTCTAGAAATGAAACATGTGCTTGATGTTGTTATTAAAATTGTTAATAGCATTCGTTCGCGAGCACTCAACCATAGGCAATTTCAAGAGTTTCTTTACTCATTGCAGTCAGAATATTCTGACCTACTTTACTACACCAAAGTAAGGTGGCTCAGTGCAGGGCGGGTTTTTGAACGAGTTTGGAATCTAAAAGACGAAATTATCTCTTTTATGGAAGAAAAAGGAATGGACGAGTGTGATCATTTGAAAGATATGTTATGGCTTTTAGACTTTGCATTTTTTACAGATATTTTTAGCCACATCAATAAATTGAACCTTAAACTCCAGGGAAGAAATCAATTGATTCATGATACTTGGGGTCATATCAGGGGTTTCAAACTGCAGTTAAATCTATTTTCCAAACAACTACTCAAGAAAGACTTCACTCATTTTCCAAGGTTAAAATCCATTGCAGTTACAGAAGACAAAGTTAAGAGCTATGAGAAAAACGTAAAATGCCTTCATGAAGAATATGATCGAAGATTCCAAGACTTCAAAGTTATCGAACAGGACCTGGAGATTTTTAGCATGCCATTTAATTTGGATTGTGAATCAGTTAAACCAGAACTGCAGCTCGAACTAATTGAGTTGCAATGTAACACTGAATTGAAACAACTATTTCTCAATGTTTCGAAGATTGAGTTCTACAAGGCCCTGTCAAAAACAACTTTTCCAAACCTGAAATCTCACGCTCAGAAGATAATTTCGATGTATTCCTCTTCTTACATCTGTGAACAGGTGTTTTCTACTATGAAGCTTCGCAAAAACAGTGTTAGAAACCGATTGACTGACCATAATTTAGCTTCACTACTGCGAATCAGCTCATCTCAGTTTCTACTAGATTATGATCAACTTTTAGAATCTCAGTCACAGTTTCATCTGTCTCATACGCCTTCATGCTCTTCTAAAGATTAATCATTTTTTGTGACTTGTTTGGAAGTTTTTACCATTTTAGTATATAAGTTGTGTATGATATAAAATTAAACAATAAAAAGGTTTAGGTTTAGGCCCATAACTTGTATTTTTTTTTTGGCCCGCCTGTAAATTTTTTAATTTCATCTGGCCCTCCTTTTAAAAAGTTTGCCCATCACTGCCCTAAACAATATGAATGAAATCAGCAGAGCCGATTATGAAAAAATCACATGTTCGTTTATAATTAATTAGATCCATGATTCTGTGGTTTCTATCGATAGAAACTAGAATTTTTGAATACTGGCCACCAAGTGTTGGGGGGGGGGGTGGCACAATTTAACGAAATTTTATAAATATCATTAGGATCGATTTTTCAAAACAAAATTTTTGTGTTGTTGTCGTATAGCAGGTAGCCTACCCACAAGTTTTTAGTTATCAATGTGTAAACACATTGCACAAACTTTCCTACTCACCCCTAAACAAAATAAAACTGAGCCAAAACTAATTGTCAGAATTTTTTTTTTTCGATCTTCTATCAAAGAGTGAGTGAAAATGAACGATGGGCGCCATGTTTAAAAAAATATTTCTATATTAAAGATGATCCAATAATAACACAGGCCTACAGGCAAAAAATTTTTTAGGTGCCGATAATCTTTGAGCTGATTTTTACTATAGCCTATTTCTGTCGCTGAATCCAAATATAAAATCCGTTTTTAGGTATCAGCTCTACTTTTATAGATATGTCACATCCAGAAATTAGTTCTTTTAATACTTCTTTTATTGAGGAATGGATTATTTACAGTTATATAAACCGGAAAAAATACAACTAAAATCCACAACTGTTCAATCAAGAGGAACTAAGCGACCTAGTTAGAGATTTAAACTTATCGAAGGAAGCATCGGAGCTACTGGCTTCAAGATTAAATGAAAAGAATTTACTAGAACTAGGTACATAAATTACTTTCTATCGAACAAGGGAAAAGGATTTCCTACCATTCTTTAAATAAGAAGACAACCTTACTTTCTGTTTAGACGTTAAGAGGCTCTTGGAAAAATGGGACTTCCACACTACGATGCCAATGATTGGCGTTTGTTTATTAATAGCTCCAATTGTAGTTTAAAATGTGTTCTACTTCACAATGGTCATATCAAGCTAGGCCTAATGAAGCAATTTGTTAAGGCCCTTGATGCTAATGGACCATGCTTTGCCTACATAGGAAGAAAGCTGCCTTTCAGATAAGTACGGAAAAGCTTAAAGCTGGAATCTTTGATCGACCACAGATAAGACTACTTACAAAAGATCAAGTTTTTGTAGAGTCAATGAATGAGATCGTAAAAAAAATCTTGGCTTTCATTTGTTGATATAATGAAAAATGTTAAGCAAAAGTGGGAAATCACAAAAGTGAAAACTATGTTGAGCTCGTAAACCATATACTGAATAACTTATAAACACTTGGATGTAATATGAGCATCAAAGTACACTATCTACACAGCCACTTTCCTGAAAATTTAGGTGACACAAGTGAAGAACAAGGTGAAAGATTTCACCAAGATATCAAAACGATGGAGGACCGCTACCAAGGAAGATGGCATGCCCATATGATGGCAGATTACTGCTGGAGTTTGAAACGAGACTGTTTGACAGTTCACTCAAGAAAATCGAGCAAAAGAAGCTTCCGTTGCGTTGATTAAAGTAATGTGTTATTTTGATATTCAGTGAGTTTTGTTTTCTCACAAATAATTGTATATATGTTAAACTGTATAATAAGGTTTTATTGTGGTTTGACTTAGTTAAATAGCTTTGTAATTATATATCTTTAATAGTTCTGTGTTTTTATTTCAATATAATATATCCATATCAGTATATTTACACTTCATTTCGTAAGCACTGACATACAAATTAAATTATCTTGAAAACTAGAGCTGATAGGGGAAAACTAAAACCATATTTGGATTCAGCACCACAAATATACTTAAAATCAGCCCTCAAAACTTTGGCACCAAAACTACTGTAGAACTGTGACAATGAAAAAATTAAGATGTAGGGTATGTATGCAATCTTATTATCTTGGAATAATTTGAAACACAAAAAGTACTTGAGCAAGGAGATGGGCAGGAGTGTGGAATGTTTAATTTCGCTATAGAAAGTAGGGTAAGGAAGTTTAGGATACAGGTCGTTGGAACCATATTTGAAGAATGCACGGGAAGAACTATTAAAGTCACAACATCAAACTTTAGAGAAAAATGGTTTTTAAGTTTTCATTTAGTGTTGGGGAATCTAAAACTATTTTTTATATAGGTGCAGGATACATAATATGGTAGTAAATATATTTTTATATATTGTTTACTATATTTTCCGAACATTTCCTTTTTCAATGTATTATAAAAAAAACCAAGCAAATACACAACTTGCAATGGAATAACTAGCAAAGTCTTTTGCAAAAGATAACTAATAAATCTTTTTCCCCTGTATAACTAACTGCTTCTACCCACTAGAACTACGCTCATTGCTGATTCAATTTACACAGCGGTTGCAAGTTATTTTTGCTGTATATTTTTAATAAGTTGTTCTTACCATTAAATAAATTATGTGTAGGCTAAATAAGGCACAATAAATAAAATTAAGAAAAATAATGAAATGAAAGAACTAGGCCTATACTATTCAATTCTTGTTATTTTATAGTTTGGTGTACTACATCATTGTTAAACATTATTAGATGGGAAAAAGTTCCTTTGAAGTAAAATTAATTAATGTAAATCCTTGTCATTTTTCTTCCTTAAGTTAATTGTCACTGATACCAGCTAAGAAGTCTTCACTCTCTGATGGCTCATCAGCACTGGTTTTGAGAATGTTGATATTTTCTTTCCTTCTGGACTGCAAAAGCGTTTAAAAAAATTGTAAATCATTGTATTTTGCAATGATGATTGGTAACTGGTGTAGATGTAGTATTAGAGACTTCTCAATGGGTACGGAGGGTTTGAGCACACTTGATTTGGCCCACCTGCCTTCAAATAGAGGTTGATCCAAAATCATTCTTGGTATTTCTTGAGTCACCAATATTTCTCTAATAGGCCATGTTGGAAATGGATATTAGAAACAGTGGGCTGAGATATTCATTCCAACCGTAAAAAAGTTGATTATGCAATCAACTACCATTGGGTTGTTCCTAGCACTTCTGAATACCTCATGCCAGTCATCTGGCACTTCACAATGTGATTTTACATTGATCAGTGCCATATTACAATCACACTCTATATATCTATGACTTGTTACAGGAAAAATCACCGTGAAAGAGTCAAGCAATTGTATATTGTGTACAACATGGTACATGAACTTGAAAACAAAATAATTCTTATTCTGGCCTGAACCCTGAACATGAATCACAGAATATGAGAAGGTGCTTTACCATATGGGGCATCTTAGTCCACATGTACTGACTTCGTCAGAACCTTTTTTCCTAATAGTTTTGTCATAAGTGTAAAAAAAAAGGCTCTTTTAGTTCATGTATATTAAAATTGCAAATCTTCAGCTGTCTTTTGTAGTACCATCAGGGCCGGTTTTAGACATTGTTCTAGTGTAAGCGAACAACATTCCGGCGCCCCCCCCCTAAAAAACTTATTTGGTAGTAAGGATTATCTCTGGATACGAGTAAATATAAATGCTTAAAAATGTCCGAAACGTGCGAAATATGAATAAACATAGAGGCTTAATTATCAGCATGTATTAAACATACTCGCCCTTATTTATTGAATATAACATTTAAAAAATTAAAAAACTAATTACATTTATATAAAAATATAAAGTTATTAGGTGTGAATAAATAAATAATTGTAGTCCATGAACTTTATAGTGAACCATACATCAAAACTGCTCTACTTGTTCCAGGGATAAACTTCACAAAATATGAAACTGTAATATATGGTAATGATATTACTAAATTTGGGTTCATTAAATAAAACACATTGTATTAGATTATAGCTACGACTGCGTGTTACAGGTAGGAAGGTGAGTTCAAGACTGGCTTGAATATGTAGCCAGGGAAAGCGTCAGTAATAAGGGCTGGTGGGAAAAGGTACTGGATTGCAGCCAATAGCATTTATTAATTTGTCGTATGACATATCAAACCATATGACGTCACACATCATACGATGTCACGCGATACTCCCACTCTTGTACAATTGAATACATCACAATTCCTCCCTCTTAATTCTTTTAAACAATACAATACACAATATAAGTTTTTTTTATATAAAACCTAAACACATATTTTTTAAAATAAAACTTAAACACATAGTCGTATAACTTTTAAACCTAGAAACTTGAAACAATTTGACAATTAAACTAGTAACTTAAATTAACACATGATAACTTATTAACAAAATTAAATTAACAATTTAAACAAATAAAATCAAAAAAATTTTTTCTTTCTTAAAACAATTATTGTATCCAGAACACAAACATTTTACAAAATATAATTATACATAATATATAATTTAATAATCAAGTCTTACAACAGGTTTCCTTAATCTAATTGGATATCTTCTTTCAACAACATCAGTAGTATTATTGTTTACAGCTGATGTTGGAGAATTCCGTGTTTGAATCATAACAGGACTGGATTGTCTCATAACAATTGGTGGAGAGCGGATGCTCTTCCGGGGTGAGATATTTTCCCTTGTTTGAATGGTATCTGTCACTAAGTCAGTCAATGACTCGTCCACTTGTTTTTGTTTATTTTCAGAAGGAGGCGAATTGACACCAATTAGTTGGTCAATATGCCTTCTCCATATTATACCAGAATTTAACCTTACTAAATACATTACTGGACTAATTTGCTTAATAACAATACCTTGAATCCATTTATCATTTGAACGATACTGTCTTATTAACACTGATTGATTTACAAACAATTTTCGTGTTCCCGTTCCTCTAAAATATTGAGTTTGTTTTTCTTGCTTTAACTCTACTGTTTTGGCAATATTAGGTCTAATTAAATCTAACCTTGTTTTCATTGGTCGATTAAACATTAACTTAGCAGGCGTTTCTTGAGTTGTAACATGAACTGAATTTCTATAATCAAACAAAATTCTATAGAATACTAATCTAGTATCTATACCATCTCTAAATGCACATTTTAATTTAGTTTTAACATACTTAATAGAATTTTCTGCTAAACCATTAGATTGTGGGTGATATGGTGCAGAACTAGAATGTTTAATACCATTACATTTAACAAACTGCTCAAACTCAAACGAATTGAAAGGCGGACCGTTGTCCATATGAATTACTTCCGGTAAACCAAATCTACTGAACAATTCTCTTAATTTATCTATTGTCTGACTAGCGGAAGTCGACTTTACTTCAAAAACTTCTAACTATTTCGTATGTGAATCTATAACAATTAAATACATTTTCCCTTTAAATGGACCCATGAAGTCTGCATGTAATCGTTCCCAAGGTCTACTAGCATACTGCCAACAATGTAATTGATTCTTTGTAGGATTTTGTTTTTCAAAAAGACAGGAAAAACAACCATCCGCCAGATTTTCTATATCTGTATCTATATTTGGCCACCAAATATACGATCTCGCTACCGATTTCATTTTTACTATCCCTAGATGACTTGTGTGTAATTCATCTAATTTATGTATTTACGGAATTTATTTGGAATAATTACTTTATAACCCCACATTATAATTCCCTGTTCGATTGTTAATTCTTTCTTTCTTTCGAAATATGGACCTAATTCAGGATATTCTACAGAAACATGATTTGGCCATCCATACATTACATAATTATACACTTTTCAATACTATATCTTTTTGAGTTTCACTTTTAATGTCCTCACAAGTAATAGGTAATGAACTTTCTTTAACATAATATAGATAAGTTCCTAACCAATCTAACTCTTTTTTATTGTCACTATGCTCAACTTTGAGCGGCAAACGTGATAATGCATCTGCATTAGCATGTTTAGCTGATTGTACATACTCAATCTTAAAACTATAAAAACAAAGCATATCGTTGCAATCGACTTGCTGCAAAAGCAGGTAATCCCTTTTTGGACTCAAAAATACTTAATAATGGTTTATGATCTGTACATAAAATAAATTCTCGTCCCCATAAATATTGATTAAATTTCTTTACCCCATAAACCAAACTCAAAGCTTCCTTATCAATTTGTGAATATGCTTTCTTGCTGTGGATAAAGTTCGCGAAGCGTATGCTATCGGCCTCTCAACACTGTCTATTACAATAATAGACAACACACAACCTAAACCGGTTTGTGATGCGTCACACGCCAATTTAATAGGTAATTCAGGATCATAATGCGCTAATACTTTAGAAGAAGCTAACAGTTTCTTGACTGTATTAAAAGCTTTTACACATTTTTCATCAAATTTAAACAATACATCCTTTTTAAGTAAATTATAAATAGGATTCTAAACACTTGACATATTTGGCACAAATTTACCATAATAATTAACTAATCCTAAAAATGATTTTACCTCTGTAACATTAGAAGGTGTTGGGGCGTCTAGCATAGCTTTAATTTTCGCTTCGGATGTGTGCAGACCTTCCTTGTCGATAATAAATCCTAAATATTCTAATTTATCAGAGAAAAACTTACATTTATCTTTTTTCAATGTAAAACCTTTTTGGTTTAACCTATTGCAAACTTCTTGTAACCTACTGATATGTTGTTCAGTATTTTCAGCTGTTATCAATATATCGTCAAGGAAAGCTACACCTTGTAAACCTTGAATCGTCTGCTCAATTACCCTTTGAAAAATTCCCGGTGCAGAATTAATACCATATGGCATTTTTGTATACACAAATAAACCTTTATGAGTGTTTATTGTACACAATTTTTGTGATTCATTGTCAAGCGCTAGTTGCATATATGCTTGGCTTAAATCTATTTTTGAAAACAATTTCCCCTTTTTCATACAAGCAAAAATATCCTCTATTCTTGGTACTGGATAACGATCTATTTCTAAAGATGGATTTAGAGTAACTTTAAAATCACCACAAATGCGTAATATACCATTTTTCTTTAAAACTGGAACTATTGGCGTTCCCCATTCAGAACTTTTTACAGGAATTAAGATTTTATCTTCTACTAATCTATCTAACTCATTTTCTACTTTACCTCTCATAGAAAAAGGTAAGGGTCTTGGTTTAAAATATTTAGGTCTAAAATTCTCTTTCAATTTCAAAGAATTAATTTCTGTTTTACATGTACCTAATTTTTCAGTAAATACGTTTGGAAATTCCTTACATAATTTATTTACTAAATCTTCACGTTTAGCTTCATTTACAACTTCGTTTGGGTTTGACTGGCCCAATACTCCTAACAATTTATTTTCAAAACAAATATTTATTTCCAAGGTCTTTAACCAATCTCTGCCCATTAAAGGATGAGCTCCCCTTTTAATTACATACAAATCAAGCATTTTACTTAATTTACCATGTTTAACAATAACCTTTAATTTTCCAGTAGGGACTATTTCTTCATTAGTATAAGAATTTATTTTAAATTATTAGGATATAGTTTACAATTACTAAGATTTCTCAAATAAAAGTTTTCATTCACTACAGTTACTGCAGATCCTGTATCTACTTCAAAAGAAATAACTATACTCCGTACCATTACCTCAACTATAATAGGCTCTACTTTAACTCTTTTAGTATTATTTTCATTCTCTACTTTAAACTGCTTATTTAAATCATACACATCATCGTCTACATTTGACACTATATCTCTATCTAATTCTTGAGTATTTTTCACTCCAACGAAATGACTTTTGTTGTTTTTATGAAAATTATAATTATTTCTAGTTACATATTTTATCTTATTCTGAGATTTGTTAACCTTTTTCCTACATACCTTCGCCAAGTGTCCTTTAATTCCACAATTGTGACACACACTATTTTTATGAAAACACTTATTTCTAAAATGACCTTGCTGGCCGCAACAATAACACATCACTTTTGGTTGACACTTTGAATTCTTCCTGCTTCCCAGGTTTCCATTGTCTCGATGAAACTGCCATTCTCTGCATTCTGAGTTGAGGGTCGCTGCCTCCGGCTATTGTTTTCGCATCCTTTTCCGCTCCCTCAATAGAAGTACTAATTTTTACTGCCCTCTCGTATGTCAGGGTAGTCTCGGATAAAAGTCTTTGTTTGATTGCGTCACTTTTTAAACCGCTAACCAATCTGTCTCTTAAATGTTCGTTTAATGTCACGCCAAACTCACAATAAGTTGATAATTTTTTTAAGTTAGCAATATATTCGGCAATGCTTTCGTGTTCGTGTTGCGTTCTTAAACTGAATTTATATTTTTCGGATATAAAAGAAGGTTTAGGGTATAAATGTCCCCTAATTATTGTCACTAATTCATTGTAAGTTTTTGTTCCGGGTTTATTCGGAGTACATAAGTCTCATAATAAGCTAAATGTTTTTACACCTACAACCATTAATAAGGTAGACACTTTTTTATCATCTGGAATGCTGTTACATTCCACAAACAGTTCAAACCTTTCTATATACGAACTCCAAGTCTCGTCCGTACTATTAAATTCAGAGAGTTTCCCAATTATTGTGGTAGACATGTTGCTTACACTGGACACTGAAATATTCTGATCCTCAGACATGAGAGAAAAAATAGTACTGCCACTACACGTTCTTTTCCCTCCGTAACTTTACACTTTTGTCACTAACGAGAACTTATTTAAACACTTTGCAATAACTTCCCTAACACGTCTTTATGTCGTTTAATCTTCTACAAATCATTATAAACCGCTATCCTCGTCGCCACTGTAATATATGGTAATGATATTACTAAATTTGGGTTCATTAAATAAAACACATTGTATTAGATTATAGCTACGACTGCGTGTTACAGGTAGGAAGGTGAGTTCAAGACTGGCTTGAATATGTAGCCAGGGAAAGCGTCAGTAATAAGGGCTGGTGGGAAAAGGTACTGGATTGCAGCCAATAGCATTTATTAATTTGTCGTATGACATATCGAACCATATGACGTCACACATCATACGATGTCACACGATACTCCCACTCTTGTACAATTGAATACATCATATTTAAATGTAATTTTTTTAAAAGGGCATCAGTCAGTCGTTTGCCCATTTTTGACTTTTTAGTTATTTCAGCATTACTGTACATAGACCTATCTTTTGATGTTGAAAATACCTCAGTCAAGTAAATATTAAACTAACTACAAATATTGAAATAATGAGATCGGTTCGGTTAGGTTAATTATTATTATTATTATGTTAATTTTTTTAGAAAGGGCATGATTTAAAAACACTTAATTTAATTATACTGGACATGTTTCATTTGAGGACTCACACCTTTGTCAGATAAACGTAATAAAGTTATGAAATAGGTACAGGTTTCTAAAATGAATTTTGTTAATTAAAATAGAACATTTTAAGTTAGGTTCTAAATGCATTCAGTTATATAATAAATAGAAGGAAACCATGTACAGTACAAGCAATACAATTCATTCTTAATTATATTTTCATTTGATAAGTACAACTGATGTACAATTTTAAAAGAAAATTTGAAAAGTAAAAGCCAAAACATTCTATTACTATTTACTTGTTGATTTGAAGATCATATGTTGTATGAAAAGGTTTATTAATGACAATTTTATTGTAAAGAACATTAATGGATTTGGGGGGTTAATTTATTTTTATGGTTGGATTCATAGAGGCTGTGGATCTATGTTAATGAGATCTGGTTGCTGTGTCATGTTGCCATACAGGGACATAACTCAGTCAACTAACCATTTTATGAGCCTTTCAAACTAATAACTAATTAATCTAGGTAACTAGATCTAACAATTAACGAAGGGAATTATAATAATCAAGCACTAAATTTTGCAATTTGAAGCTAATATCCTTGGAAAAGGTGCCGTAGTTTCATTCTTGAATTTCTTTCATGTTTCAAAATGTTCAAGATTTTCTTTTTCCACTTGCTTCTCAAGAAACAAAAGTTTTTTCCTGAATGCTTTTATCTGCCAGAACAGGTCGCATGCAGTCAAATCTTACACAATAGTGCTATACTGCATGGCGTGACTACACTACCGTGAGGATTGAAGAGTAATGGCGATCCAAGGTCACCACTAGTGTTGCCACATTTTGAAAACAAACTATCGTATCTGGGCATGAAAATTGTCGTACTTTCGGGTAAAATTATCGTAATTATATTTAGATTAGGATTAGAACAAACTTTTTTAGGTAGGAAAGTCTTTATTTGAAACCATATATTACCACGTCAGTACCGTCTTGGGATGTAACCGCGGGCCGCTAAAAAATTCGCAGATAAAAATCCCTCGCGGGCCGTAGTTAGACAATCTCTGATCTAAGGCATACCGTAAAGACAATGTTTAATAATTTAGTTTTAACTTAATTTAACAATTAATTCAAGGAGTAAATTTTGATCTGGCTAAAAACTAATCACAAACAATATGAAACAATATGTGGGATTGGTGAACGGTAAATCAGCACAGTCACCCACTCTAGCGAAAAAACCAACCAAAAGTTGCGTGAGGAAATCAGGGTATTGTTAATTTTACTTACCTAGATTATTTCCTTCAATTCTGTATTTCCCAGCTTCAAAATGTCCAACGTGTTTAGCTGAACAGGTGCTCTTTGGTAATTTTTAAAAACTCATCTTAAAATTTTATTTAACATTTGAAGAATTCACTATTTTATTTTTGAAACAAAAGCCTTAATCCTAACATCAATAGCCTACACCTTAAAATTATCAATCATTCATTGTCATGTATGGTTACTTTAATAACTACAATAAATAATTTAATTGCATTTTCACTTTGTCCATATTTTTAATTATTTGAATTGTTACTTAAATAGGTACATGAAACACCTTTACTCTGTTACAAATCGTACCACACTCTTCTTTTAACTTTTAAAACAAAGCCTCGCCTCAAGGATAACAGACTCACACTTCTGATGCTATCGCCGTCTTCTGGGAGAGTGACTACAAATTCCACTTCTTTTTTGTCAGAGTTGCTTTTACTGTTTCGGTTGTTACAACTCCCACTCTCTCATGTAGTTTGAATTTTTATATACCGAACCAATCACATTATAGGATCAGGATCAAGTTCTTTTATAGCATATCACGTGATGTTAAGTCTTTGATTCACACGAAAGCCATCTTTCCCACTTACAATACATTAATTTAATTTCACTTTTTATTTGTTATTATAAAAAGCACCTTTCTCCTTTTACATTTTAAAAAATTCTAAAGTTATTATTTTTTTAAACAATTGTCTCTTTATTTCCTAATTAACTATTTATACAACTTAATAACTATTAAATTACCAATTACCGATTTATTATTGGTTGGAGATGTCCCAGAGTTTTGAACACTATTTTTCACGATACTACAGCAAAAAATTATATGATACAATAGCATAAAATATGATTATTACAAATTGTTAAGTTTATTTACTCTTATTTACTACAAACTAACAAAAAAATTATGTTTTTACAAAATCAAAATGTTCTTCATTGAATAACAAATAGGCTTATGCCTATATGTGTTGTAAACACAACACAATGTTTTAAATAGATAGGCATTATTTCAATATTGTATTGTATTGTTAGGCTGATTTATAATCAGCTGATTTATCCTCACTAGTGCGGATATGGCGAACTTTACCAGGTAATATACGCAATAGAAAAGCAACTGATATTCCAGTAGTATCGTGAAAATAAATATTCCTGGTCTGAGAGTTTCGTGAAGCCTGTTGATATAAAATGCTTTAACAGGTGGTGGTTTGTTAAATCCATAAATTATATTTTACGTAGTTGTAGTAGTTAGTAGCAGTAGTATGTTTTTTGTTTTTGTTACATATAAGAGAGTATAAAATGGAGAGTGTATACTGAAAGTATATGGATGATATTGTTTGATCTAAATATAAATCATTGTATCCTATGAGCATGTTAAATTTAAATGTGAAGAATAAAAAAATTGAATTTATAACTGATAATGGTGACACTTTTTCAATGTAGAAATATTAGTTTTTCATTGCAGGATCGTTTTTGACAGAGTCTGATGGGACGAAATTCAATGCAGGTTCTATTATTAAACTTGTTGACAATTTTGTTCTACAACTATTTTCAAAGATAGAAGTAATGAAACATAATCACTTGATACAGGAAGTCAATAAAGCCGGGATCACTAGTACTGTTAGAGCCATTGTTTTGCAAAAGTGATCAGAATTGAATTGACATATCGTATTTTGAGGGAGGTAAAATTAAATTCTACCCTGTTGGAGACTTGGCACTTTTCAGATATTATAAAATATGTTAATATTTCAGAAATATGATATTATAAACAATAGAATTAAAGTAGTTTAAAAAACAAAACAGTTGTTCTCATAACAAAATATTATTTTATCGTTGTTCTCATAAATATCTAATGTTTTATTAAATTGAACAAATATATTTTTTTCTTAAAATTGCTTTTCAAAATAAAGAAAGTACTACAGCAAACTTTCCCCTGTGACATCGCACGTTCATGCGAAATTCCCATAGCTAGATAATGTACTTTTCTAGATAATATACTTTCAGAATACTTTTTCTATCGCCCTATCTCTCCCACATTAAAACTGAGCCAGAACCGGCATTCCCAATACTACTTTAAATGTTACGGACCATCTATCAGCTATTTACAAAGCCATTGCAGTTTTTTTTTTGTTTCACTAGGCATTTGCTTTGTCTGTGAATGTAGATAGCAATGTCCATTGCAATCGCTTCTCCCTCTAGTTGTGAAGTGAGCTCTGTAATACAAAAAAAAATCTTCAACTGCTAAAATTCATCGGGAGTTATGCCTTGTGTATAGACCTACACTAATGAGTGAAGGGATAGGTTAGAAAGTAGTGTTGTGATTTTAAAAATGGCTACAGAAATGTGCTCGATGAAGAGCGTAGTGGCAGGCCCAGTATTCAGACCAACAAAATAGTAACAAGTACAAGTAACGAAACAAGTAAACTGAAAACTGTGAAGTGAACGGCGTGACTATTAGTGCTCTGACTGATAAATTTCTGCAAGTTGGACACACCTCTATTACCTCGGTTGTCACAGATAAGCTCGGATATCACAAATTGTTTGCAAGGTGGGTACCGATAAAGCTCATTGACCAGCACAAAGAGCAAAGAATGTGCAGTGGGCGAATCTTTTTAGACCACTATGGACAAGGTGCAGATGATTGGTTTTCCCATATAGTTACAGGCGATGAAACATGAATATTCTACACCAACGCAGAATCGACAGTCAAGGGAATGGTATCATTCAAGCTCACCAATGCCGAAAAAGGTGAAGCAATCTCCATACTTGAGTCGAAAATGATTGCTACAGTTTCAAAAAGGGCATAATTTTGGTTGATTTCATGGAGCGTGGGTCAACAATTACAGCTGATGTATACTTCGAATTGCTCAAGAAACTAAGACGTGCAATTTAAAACTGATGATTCGGAAAACTGTTGTCCGGTGTAATCCTCCTTCACGACAATGAGGGTCCTCACATAGCGTTAACCAACAAGAAGATTCAAGACTTTAGTTAGGTAACTTTCTGACCACACTACATATAGTTCAATCTTGGACCTAGCGACTACCTCCTCCTCTTTAATTTGAAACAGTGGCTTGGACAATGGTTTGAAAACGACAAAGAACTCAAGACTCTCAATGTCATCTGGTTCCCATTCCCAATAAAATAAAACTGTCAAAAAGGTTGAATTTTTTTAATGGTCAAATGGCCCTTACTTTATGAATATCCCTCGTAGATAATAGTTGCAGATGAGCCCTAGACAAAACCATTAAGCCACTGATAAAATAGGTCACAAAATAGATTCAGATATTAAAATTAGGTGTTTATATTTACTCTGTTGTAATCAAATTAAACAAGAAAATAAAACAAATAAAATTATCTCATAACACATGTAGTGTTACAAAAATTCTTTATACATTAAATTTAATGTTAAAAAACGGATAGTAAAATTAATTCCCTCTCCAACACTGTGACGATTTATCCAGGGAACAGATTTGCATTCTCACAGACTCCAAGGCATCCCTCTCTACAATAAACAGGTATAAACCATCTCCCTACTTTCATTATACACAGGCAATACAAAGTCAGCTCCAGATTATACAAAAACATAAAACCATTCACTTCCAATGGATCCCTAGGCACAGTGACATACAAGGTGATGAGGAGGCCGACAAAATAGCAAGAACTGCTCTTCAGCAACATCCAAAGCCACTACATGTACCGATTCTAACTACTAGCATTCAGGAAGCGAAACGCTCTCTCAAACTGAAAGGGATCAACATGTGGAAGAATGATACAACCGGCAGAGGATTGTTCAAACTGCTGAAATGGCCAAACGATTTGGAGATATACAGGAACCATACTAGGCAAACACAAACTTTCATCTCCCGATCCAGAACTGGTCACATCATCACTGAGGAATACCTGTACTGTTTCGGTATGATTGACTCACCTCTGTGCACTAGATGTGGACAGAGGAGCGCGAGTCTGGAGCATGTGGTCCTTGAGTGTACCCATGGTGATGGAGCAGTCAGAGAGGAAATACTGAGACATCTTCAGGTTAGCATTGCCACACGGGATCTTATGTCATCCATACTCACTTCCACGAAAGTTGTACAACATGCTGCCCATCTGTATAGAAGACATCGTGAAATCGGCACCAAGGCTGGACGCACGTAGTAAAATGTAAGTATTTTTCATTGTTATTTTTTGATAATTCACTTTTGCTTATTTTCAAACAAAGATATCCTCTTGCAGATTCCTTCTAGGTGGCTCCTTTCATAGCTCAAAGTTGATATTTTCGGCATTATTACTTTTATTACAAAAAACATTTTATTACTTATTCCACTTTGCCTGGTCTCATCATAATATTTACTCATTGATTTCTTTTATTATCCTTTATTTGAGTCTAAACTGTGTTTTAATTATGATCTTTTTTTATTATTGTATCCCCCTACCTTTATTACTATCGTGATTTTAATTATTTATTATTATGAATCCTTTAACTTTGTATTTACTTTGTTTACTGAATTCATTGGCCTTTCTTAATTAAAACTACCCAGCAATGACTTTTTAATAACGCCTTTTTATTATCGTTAATTACTTTTAATTAAAATTTTTCTTTTTAGCTATTTATTTAGTTCTCTATTCTCTTCTGTTTTCTTACTTTTCATTTTTATTATTTATATTAGTCAACTTTTTAGTTTTTCACAACTATCTTAAAATCTCTATAACATTTTAATTTTTATGTATTCTTTGTGCATTATTCTTTCTCTTATATCTAAGCGAATTTTATTTTAAGATTTTAATAAAATAAGGAACATTTATTTTAATTTTCAAGATTACCATGCAATTCTGCCTGTTTGAATTCCCTGGTTTCAACACAGTTTTGTGGCGCACCACTTTTATATGCATGCTCTTTACCTAACTAAAATATAATTTACGACTTACATAATGTTTGAAAGTTGCATACCGTTATAAGTTTGCTGATTTTTATACAATAGATGATGAAATACACAGCCACAACAGGATATGAAGGAAATAATGACTGTGTAATGCAGAAATAACAGTAGACCAGGCAAGCTTTACATGTTAATGAGATAACAATTGTCCCAGGTGTGGAAAAACCTAACTACTCATAACATAACAGAAATTAAATACAGTAATTGAAATTTTTAAGAAGATAGAAACACTTCACAACTCAGCATCATTATATTACACAAACGTATAATGTGAATATTTCTGAGATAAATTTTTCTACATTTCTTGCTCATTTTATTCAGATCTTAAAATATTAGCTATATGGCATTTTTATATTTAAATTTAAAAATATATTATTAGGTGCCCAAGTATTCCGAATAATGTACACATAACAAATATAACATACATTTTTTAAACCATCACGTTATTTTCTATCCTATGGAAGAGAACAGTAAACCTAAATTCATTCATTTGAAAATGAAGTTTCATTGTATGACATGTATTATATTTATATTTTATTTCTAGGCTACATACAATAGATAAAAATCTCTTACATATATATATATATATATATATATACATATATATATATATATATATATATATATATATATATATATAAGAGATTTTTATCTATTGTATGTAGCCTAGAAATAAAATATATGCAATTAGAAATAATTGTGGAGGTTTCAAATGTTTATATAATTTATTCAAAACAAGTTTGGCATTACAAACAAGGAAACATTTTGTCACCACACTCTTTTTGGAGCTTTTCCAGTTACAAATAAAGATAATGCACTAGCTCTTAAAAAGAAAACATAATTTTTTGTCGGACAAGTGATTGGTTGCATAAACATGGCTACTAGAAATTGGTGACCTGTTCTGTTCCCTACCACCACTGGACTGCCAGACCAGTCTTCACAATTATAATTGACATCACGTATCTTGCCACAAATGATATGATTAGTATTTAAATCAATTCCAAGTTGCAGGTATTCGAAATAGACTTTTTCACACTCACCTTCACTTGGATAATAAACGTTTATTTCTTGTAATCGTTGAAATTTTTCTCCTGATAAAAGCATGTACATATTTTTTCTTACTACTGGTGAAATTAGAGTACTACAGGGAGAATTTCCATAAGTGTAGATTTTAAAATTGCTATCCTTACCAATAAAGGAATTATAATAATTTTGTATAAGAAAGTTTACGTAACGGTAACCTATCTTCTTCGAATAAACCAATGGAGTTTCCAGTTCCAGTAGGCCAACATCACAATTAATGCTGAAATTTAGACAATATAAAGTAAATTAATTGGTTCCAATATTATTTAAGATGGTTACAATACAATAGTTTTAAAAGTATAGAGTCCCAGACATGCAAAAAACATGGAATTTTGTAAATAGAAACGGACTAGTCTCAATTCTTCAAGTAACATTATTAAAATAGGAAAAAGTGGCTCCAAAATATTTACCCATTTTTTAATAAGATTATTTGGGTGCTTCCAGGCAGGAGGGGTAATTGAAATTGCTGAAGAAATGGGATCTCACTTCAAATTGTGAATTAAGTTATATTTTGAAATTTGAATAATTAATTAAAAATTGCTGGTCCAAAAAAAGCTACATGCATTTATGTCTGTGATAATTGTTTGGGCATTTCTAGATATGATAGAAATTGAAAATTTTGCAAGTAGACCTAGATAGAAAAGACGTAAATAATTTTTTTAATACAAAAACTTGTGACTCAAGCACAACAGCCTGTGCTTGTTGTGTGTCTACTTTAGATTTTTGGACACTTTCAGAAATTAAAACAAAATTTTTATTGTGGAAAAAATTAGAATGAAACATATAACATGACATTTAAAGGGCACTTTTAACATAGGTCATGACCTAACTCTATTTGGCTGACCACATGCCACTTAGGGCATCCCCATGAACCATTTAACACTCAATATTTAACGAATCACCCGAAAACATTCCCTAACCAAGCAACATGTCGAGAACCAGCTTTGATATTGTACCTTAACTTGACAATTAATAATCAGTGAAGAAACGATATAACTACAAAATATTACTAAACACATGATAACCCTTATCCATAGTATCACCTTCTGTACCCTTTATCCTGTATACAAGAAATTTATCACATTACAGACTGCTCCAGTGATCTAACGCCCGTAATAGAAAACCTGTCACCAAATATCACTGAATTTAACAGGTCTATAACCATTTTTGACCTTTTTTTTTTTTGGTTGACATTTTGTCCACCATTTTTTAACATAAATACACATTACACCTTGATGTCATGCTCTGTGGCATCACATTCTTAAAGTGGAAATGAGATAGTGCGGTGACGTCACGCGAGGCCAAGGCAAAACTTTGCTTGTCCAAGCGTGAAAACCAATCTATGGATGTTCTAATTTTATTAAAAAACTAAAATATTAAGTTAAATAATTAATCAGTTGAATCAGTCGACGAATAATATCAACAAATAAATATAAAAGTACTTAAAACAAAAAAGTTATCAAAGAAATTCGAAGGGCTCAAAAACCTAAAATTTGCAAAAGGGGGAAATTAAAAAATCAAAAATATTAGAGTCATAAACAATAGGGGACATAATAATAATTAGAAATAAAAAATAAATAATAATAACAAGGGGAGAATGGACTTAGAAAGTCATTCTTGGAGAGTTTTTTAAGTTTTTAAAGGTGAAAGGGGAATAAACTAAATAATAATAATAATAACAATTGAAAAGACAATCGTAGGGAACAATAATATGTGATCAGAATAATAGTTAAAGTTAAAATGGGAGAGATATAATAATAACAAAAGGTAAAAAGTTAAAGCCCAAAAGCGGTAAAAATAAATGTTAAAGGGGCAAAATAAGGAATGAATAATGTATATTAATGATGTAAAAGTGTAAAACAACAGAGCAGAGTTGAGAATTGATAAGGGGGGGGATTTTATAAACAAATAATACGACGCTCAAAAAGCCACGACTTTGAGCACCTATAACTAGAGAACCAAGCGAGCTACGACGAAAAACTAAGAAGTTATTTCCGTCATAGGACCAGAAGAAGAACTTTTGTGCAAAATAATTGTGAAAAAGGACTTAAATAAAAAGTTAGATAGTGAAAAAAATAGACATTCGGGAAAAGTGCGGTAACTCGAAAACAAAGCGGTCGAAAACAACAAATCGAATTTGACAAGACCCTCAAGAACAGAAGGAAGAGGAATCCGAAGAGAAATCGAAGATCGGGCCAGCCGTTAAAAAGTTACAGCAAGATGTACGTAAAAGTGTTCAAAATCACAAATTGCAGGATGTGTCATGAAAGTTGCTCCAAGTCGCATGAAGTCACAGATCAGAAGTTGGACTCGCCTGACCAACTGCCAACACAGATAATGCGAAATAATAGAAAGATCCAAATATCTATTAAAAAGGGTTTTTAATAGAAAATAGTTAATAAAAACTGTACAATAGATAAAAACTAAACCTAGAACAGCTTCTCGTATAAAAGTTTAGAAGAAAAGCAGCCAAAAACTACGAAATATACAGAAGAGACATTTCTTCACGAAAGGGAGAGAAATTGGTTAACTTTTGCGGGAACATTCCCACAGAAAGGGAGAACCAAAATTGTCGGCCAAAAGACGGATACTCTAGGTCTCAGTCGCCGAACAGGAAAGACGTTTCTTTAGTCGCTCTACTAATTTTTTCTAAATTCAACTTAGCAAATTTCAAGATAAATATTTCAAGTAATAGTAAAAGTAACTTATAAAAATTTTGTAATTAATTTCGAAAATCAATCTGCGAGAAGATCTATCTACATTGTAGGCTACTCAGCAGGGATACGAGATTACTACCAGCAGTCAACAACTTTAAAATATCCAGGAATTGGAGAGAAAAAACTTGAAGACATCATAAACTGATTACAACAAATAACTTCAAAACTTCGAGATCTTCATGTTAAGGAAGTGTGAAGGTACACTAAATCTAAGGAATAATTCGTAAAAAGTAAATTCATTTAAATAGTAAATTCATTGGGGAAATTTTGAAATATTAACTTCATTAAATTCAATTCACTCTGCTTTGGTTTAACGGGTTGACTGCCACACAGTATTTTTGACCTTAGGCCTGACTGCCATGAGTACCATTTATAGTAATCACCTGTATTCGACAGGAGGCCATGAGTACCATATGTGGTACTCACACTTTAACTTCATTAAATTCAATTCACTCTGCTTTGGTTTAACAGGTTGACTGCCACACAGTATTTTAGACCCTAGGCCTGACTGCCATGAGTACCATTTATAGTAATCACCTGTATTCGACAGGAGGCCATGAGTACCATATGTGGTACTCACACTTTCTCTAGCAAGTTGAAAAAAAAAATTAATTCCTGAATTAATATGCATGATTTTGGTCAATAAATATTTTAAATCGATTATATATATACCTAATCACCTTTCCCTTGGATTAGCAAACTAATTTTTTGTTTAGTTGGCTTTCCTGGTACACTTGTAATCAGCTGTTTTTTTCTACTGACAGTTGATCCTGTTGATAAGACAGTTGCCAGACTTAGTTGTTCCTGGTTGTGTAAGTTGTATTATAACCTCAAAGTAAGTGTTGCTAGTGTTACTGATCGAGATTAAAACTAAATGTTATAATAATATGGCAGGTGATGGTGATAATGATGAGTAT
Source organism: Aphrophora alni (assembly GCA_963513935.1). Lineage (NCBI taxonomy): Eukaryota > Metazoa > Arthropoda > Insecta > Hemiptera > Aphrophoridae > Aphrophora > Aphrophora alni. The sequence continues at coordinate 52,201,626 of OY740770.1, read as the reverse complement.
ATATTACAACTCTTGGAGGAAAGTTTTGTAAGCTCTGTAGGGGTTATAAACTATGATAGTGATACTGTTCTTGAAGTATTTGATAATACTGATGATACTGATGAAGACCCGGACTTTGTTGTTAAGTGAATTTGATGAAATAACTAGTAGTGATGAAATAAATAACCCAGGCCCATCTATATCAAACAAAGGTAGGTTATTTTCAAATACACCTCGCAGGCCTAGGCCTAATCCTACAATTGGCACTAGACCTCAGCGTTTGTTTCATGACTTGTCAGATCCAGACAGTAATGAAGATCCTGCACCACAACCTGCCAACTTAGGCACTAACTGGAAGCCTCTGGATGTAGTTTTTAATGTTTACCCCTACAATCCAAATCCAGGATTGTAGTATATGTAGTTGATTATAGTAAAATCAACTGGATATATACTTCCCAGTAGTAATTTCTCTCATTAAGGTAGGCTACTTCTCCGATCATTAAAACCAAATTTCGAATCACGTTCACTGAATTTACCTAATTGTTTTAGTGTAACTTTATTCTTTATTCCTTTGTATAGAAATTTAGTTTTTGATCTAAAGCTGAAATTTTATAATTTCATCAACTTTAAGAGCCACTCATCTCCTTAACGGTTGTCTATTTTGAGAAAAGTGTCAACAAATCATCTTAAAATATGGTGTCACGGAATTATATATAATAGTATAGAAATGAATTTCCTTCTTGGGTGAGTAGAAGAGTAGAATTGAGTTCTTATAATCCAGGCGGGATCTGCAAAAAAAAAAAAAAAAAAAAAAAAAAAAAAAAAAAAAAAAAAAAAAAAAAACAGCACTCCTATTAATAATGAGCCTGTAGGTATTAATCCAGACTTAGTTGAAACCATGGTAGAATGCGAACCTATTGAATTTTTTAACTTGTATTTTAACATTGAAGTAGTTGGTTTATTAGTAGATGAAACTAACTGTTATGCTCAGCAGACAATACAGAGTGTTCCTCATAGTCCCCATGGTAGACTAGGAAAATGGACGGAATGTACTGTCAATGAAATGAGGCAGTTTTTCGGAATTGTTATGTACATGGGGATAAATTTATTACCTACAATAGCTCATTACTGGAGAAATGACGCATTATTTAGGTCAGTCATATCAAAGGTTATGTCAAGGAATAGGTTTGAGCTCATTCTCAGAGTTTTGCATTGTGCTAATAATGAAGAACACATTCCAGGAAATAAACTTTATAAAATCGAAAAACTTGTTACCCTACTGAATGAAAGTTTTAAAAGAGTGTTTATACCTAAAGAAAAACTTTGTATTGACGAGTCTGTTGTACCATTTCTTGGACGGCTGATTTTCAAACAATACCTGAAGAACAAAAGGCACCGTTATGGAATTAAAATATTTAAGTTGTGTGCAGAAGGTGGCTATTGTGTAACTTATAAAATATATAGTGGCAAGGAGCAGGACCAAAGAGCAACAAATCTCTCTGCTAAAGTGGTTTTGGCATTAGTTGAGCCATACCTGGATTTTGGAAGGACCATTTACACCGACAACTGGTATACTAGTGTTCCCTTAGCCGAAAGTTTGGGGAAAAGAAACACCCATTTAGTGGGCACATTGAATAAAAAGAGGAAAGACAATCCTAAAGAAGTTTTGGATACTAAACTTAAGAAAGGAGAGATTGTACCTCTAAAAAATGGAAACAATGTGGTGGTATTAAAATGGAAAGATAAAAGAGATGTCCAAATGCTAACGACTAAACATGGCAACGAATGTAAAATGATAAATGTCGGGGGGGGGAGTAACCAGAAGAATAAACCAGAAGCTGTGATTGATTATAATACTGCAAAAGCATTTATTGATTATGGAGACCAAATGGCAGCATATTCATCACCTTTAAGACCCAGCGTGAAATGGTACAGGAAGATTGTATTCGACATAATCCTCAGTACATCAGTTGTCAATTCTCTTCACATATTCAAGATTGTAACAGGTAATAATTTAAAAATTACTGAATATAAAGAAAGAATTGCCATCAAACTGTTTGAAAAATTGATATCATGCCTCAAGAAATCGCTGTTCATCAAGAGCACAAATTGGAAATGCAACCAAAAAGAAGTAAATGTACCAAGTGCTATATGATAAACTCGCTAAAACAAAAGGCAGAAAAGAAGCACAAGCTAAAACTAAAAAAAGTGTTCACTAAATGCCTGAATTGCAGTCAGTATTTTTGTTGAGAATGTTTTTTTTCATGCCATAAAATTAGCAACAGGCGTTGAATCATCATAACATTGCCAATACATTTTTATTTAACATATTTTAAGCACAATGTATGAAAAAGATGTTAAAAAAATTTATTATTTCAGTAAAAAGAATATTTCAATAATAAGTATTGCATTCCTATCAAACGTTGTTTACTTAATTATAAACCCATTCGTTTATTTATTTTTCAATTAAGGTAACGGTTGAAATGTAATATTTTATTTTAGCTTACTTTATATTAGTTTTATAACGATTACACAATTTTTATAACTCTAGAGTCGCAGCCACAGGCCATGAGTACCATATATGGTACTCACAAAAAAAAATTGTTATATTTTGTCTAATAAGTTATAAAAGTTCAGTTTATTGGTCTATAACACCAAATTGTAATGTATTTTCATTTTTTCTTTAAAAAAAATTGTGGCCTGTGGGGGCGGATCAAGAATTTCTTGGTGGCAGTCAGGCCTTGGACTGTGAGTACATAAAATATATGGTACTCATGGCAGTCAACCTGTTAAAATATTTTTCAAACTTAAATGCGACTATTTCAGTGCAGGAAAAACTATCTGTAATCCTAGCTGGAATAGTCTAGCTTTTTCAATTTGTATTAGTAAATAAGGAATTTATATTAGATTAATTGTGTTATATTTTGTTGTTTATTGTGTTATAAAATTTAAAATTGTTTTAATGTGTTTGAGCATCAATAAGACATAAAATTTTATTCTCAATTGTAATTCTTTTCATTTATCATTCTGGTTTTTTAGCATTGCTTTTTTAAATAATTCAAGAGTAAGAAATTCATAAATATAAATGTGCTCTGGTATAATATAAGAAATATAAAGTATAGAAGAATTATTATCAGAATTCAGGAGCCGATTTCTTCCAAAAGTCACTTCCCCAGAGAGAGAGAGAGAGTGGGTAAAAGTAAGTAGTAAATTCAGTGAGCGATAAAATAAAATTCAGGGAATTTTTGTATAATCAAAAAATTGTAAGTTATTGAGAACAGCCTCATACTTGCAAAAGCCAAGCTTTGCAATATTTTTGATTAATAAAAGGGTAAAAGTGAGCAACTTGGTCTTGTCCGCGATTGAACAGGCACGATCCACAAGAGGGTTAAGTTCGTGGCAGTGTGTGTGTGTGTGTGTGTGTGTTTGTATGTGTGTGTGTGTGCATGTGTGCGTGTGTGTGTGTTATATGTCTGTGTCTGTATGGGAGAGAGTGTGTGTGCATGTGTTAGTCCTTATTGTGGTTGATGTTTTAATCGAAATACTACTTTTGCAACCAATTACCAACTGAAATACTGTTTTTGTATCTAATTTACCTACTCAAACGTACAATTACCAATGGATTTATCAACAAAAATATCCAAGTACCAACCGATTTACCAACCATAATATCCTTTTAGCAACCGATTTCACAATCCAAACATCCGAATACTTAACAATTTACCAACCAAAATATCATGTTAGCACCTGATTTAAAAATACCATTGAGTAAAGGAATGGTCCTTGAGTTTGTATGTTAAACATAATAGGATTTGTCCCCCAGCTCTTGTGAGACTTGTAAAATTTAATACAATGTTAAATTTATAAAAATATTGCAAGTTGTTAACAGAATATATATGATTTATTATTCTTTAAAATTCATTAAACTCATTTGTTGGTAAAACATCATTTAGCAATATCAATTTAACACAAAAGATCTTTAAAATCAGACATAAAATTGATACATACATAAAATTAATAACAAGAAAAATACATATAGAATTCATGAATATTTCAGAGTCTATTGTCGGGTAATGATTGTGGGGGATAATAAGAGTCTATATCTCGGGGGGTAAATTCACATACATAAAATTAAAGTCACAAATTAATTATATAATTATAAGAGTCTATATCTTGGGGGGTAAAATAATTATCAATGCACAAAGTCTCTTTATTTCGGGTTGGTGCTGACTTTTATCAAGGAAGTCAGGGACTTGTAAATATTAACATAATTAATCATAAATTAAATAATAAGGAATATTTTTTTTGTTTAATGAAGATGAAAAGATGATTGTTGATTATACAGCAGTTATTCTGTACTTTTGGTACATAATATAAAAATTGTTTCTACGTTTTATATTTTTCTTTCACACTAAACTTGTGAATATTTAGTTCTTTTTTAATAATGCCTCATAGGCTCAATAGTTTAAAAGGAATGAGATAATATTATAATGATAAATTGAACGATCTCACCAGGTTGGATTATACAGCAGTTATAAAATGGTCGATATTTAATCTATCTTGGGGTAGATTTTCAAACTTTTTATTTTTACTAAACAATGATCTTCTAGGCTTCTTCTCAGCCACTTTTAGAAGATTAAAACAATACTTTAATATTTAAAAAATCTTCAGGCAGGAGTTCAGCCTAAATAGGTATTGCCTATATGAGTTCCTGACTGACAACTAAAATCCATTGTTAGGCTCTACAAAGAGATTCACTGTTATTCACTTTCTTTTCAGATCATGTTTTGGATTTGTAGCACAAATGAAATGTATATGGCCCTAATTTACAAGACAAGAAGTTGTTAATAACTTCATTAATAATTACTGACTCTACTTTTAATAAAATTTAATGTTGAAGACATGCTATAGGGATCCAAATAACTTCTTTTTTTTTATTGAAACTATCTTACAACTAAATACAATTTTATCTTGGTCATAATCTAAAGTTGGTTAAAATTCCCGCTTGTATTATTTTTAAACTGTTTTGGTCTCGTGACTGGATCGTTGCCGTAGAATGCTTTCTGAAATATGTGTTCATCACGGATCTAGGCAGCCATCTTTGAATTCCGAACTTTCGTCGTATTTATGCATATACCTAATTATTCTGAGGTTTTCGATATGAATTCAGGTGACAAATTTTATGTAGAAGTATCTATTTCTTCCATAGGCCAAGTTTATTTGGTCGTAGCTATCATGGTTTTATTGCTATTTCAATTTCTCTGACGCTATTATTCTAACGCGGTCATTTTTGTGTTGAATAATTTTGCTTCTAAAAGTTTCATTTTCTATTCTTTTCGACTTTCTACTGCCGTTACTTTTATTGGATAACTGAGATGTTTAGGCCTTTAATTTATATGGTCTAGGCTTAGGTTAAATGTAGTGGTATTAAGTTATTCGTCATATTTGGTCAAGAATTTGTTAATTATTTAGGCTTTCTTAATTTATAACATAGTTCGCGAGTCTGCCGCTAGGCGTTGTCGTATTCAAACATTTTTATTTACATTACATTTCTGATATAAAATGATTTATTTAAAACTTTATATTTACAACATTTTGACTTGTTTCAGACTATGTCAACCACGCCGACTTGTAACCAGACCTTCTAAAATATTGTTTTTGATAGTGTAAAATATACCAACTTGCGACATCATTATTTTTATTTTTTTGGCAAGTAGAGACCTGTCTTTGCTTCCTCCTCTCCCTCTACTGTTATCATATAAATATGAGACCCCAGAATTTTTTTTACTACTTCTGTGGGAACAATTGCCGCTTAAAGTGCTATAAAGCCAATTTACATTGTTTCTTCCCAAAGTAGGGAGGGGGAAATGTCCATACGCTAAGAACTAAATTCAGTTTAAATCTAATCCACCACCCTAGAATGCACAGAAATTGAATGGGTAAAAAGAAGCTTTGCATGTTTGGTGGACAAAATGAAAAATGGAACAACTGGTGATGATCTGTTGGGTTTTACATTTACTAGGAGTCTCAAGTTTAGAACAAATGAGCTTTTCGTAAAGCTTTGGACATCTCTTCCAATCTTTTATGGACAAATTTTGGCTGATTTATCCAAAGCAATGGTGAGGCGGGAACAAGAAGCGATAATTTCGAGGTTATGTGCAACAGAGTATCCCCAGAAAATAAATAGTGCCACAAATACATAAACACACTAATTTACATAATGGATATAAGACGTGTCATTGGGACGGAACTCTACAAACCAGTGTGAAAAATTAAAAAATACGATATATGACGCTGAAAGGAGTAAATGATCAAGCGGATTTAGTGGAATGATTCCGTATACTAAGGAAGACCAGACTACAAATATCTACTGACTAAATACAAAGTTCGCTTCCCCATTAGTGAAGACTGGACGGGAGGCACGGAATGTGTGCCGGCGGACTCCCAAAAATGGTTCACAGACGGATCCAAAATGGAAGGTGGTGTAGGGGAGGAGTGGTGGGACCAAGGTTCAAAAGACATGTGTCCCTCAGTGCTGTCGCCACCATCTTTCAAGCAGAGGTACATGCCATCCATTTGGTGGCAAATCTTCTGATTACTAAAAACCAATGCAAACAGAAAATTAGCATTATGTCGGATAGTCAAGCGGCATTAAAAGCACTTCAAAGTAACAACTTGAGAACAAAGATGCTTCACAAGTGCCATCAGGCCCTAAACCAGCTGGTGGACAAGAATAAAGTTGAACTTGTCTGGGTGCCAGGGCATGAGGGAATAGCAGGCAACGAGGAAGCAGATCAGCAAGCTAAACTTGGTGCATCTAAACCCTTTACAGGGCCATCTCCTATGTATAGATTTGGCCCTAGGGATTACCAGGAGGTTATTACCAACTGGGCCAACAAAGTAATCAACAGAACCTGGAATACATTGCCGGGTCTTATACATTCCAAGAAGTTCTTTGGCCCTAATAAAAAGAGAGGGAAGGAAGTGCTAAACCTCTGCAGAAGAGAACTTAAACTCCTCTGTGGTATACTAACAGGACATATCCATTGCAGGTATCACTTAAGTAAGATGGGCCTGGTGGACGATGATACTTGCAGGTACTGTGGTGAAGAGGTGGAACGAATGGAACACATCATCATGGAGTGCCCGGCCTTATGCCAAAAAAGACATAAATTTCTAGAATTTATCTTCATTTTGGAAGAAGAATTACTAAACCTCCCGACCAGGGGTCTGATCAATTTTGTCAAAGACATAGATCTCTCCTGAGTCCAACAAGAGGGGGGGCACAAAAGATCTAACTAGGTCCCAGTGCAGGAGGTTTTATAAAACACTCTCCCCAGTCTTAATAATAATGATAAATTGTCTGACAAAGCCAGTGCTGAACATATTTATAGCGTTAGAACCAATACTGAAAAAACACCGGATGAATCATTTCTATACAGATCAGGGGAAAGAGTTTTACAATACTCACATGAACAAATTAATGAAAAAAAATCAATAGAAATCATTACGTCACTTATTCTGACAAGAAAGCGTCTATGGTGGCAAAACTGAACGATACTTTGAAAAAACTAATGTGACTTGAGTTTATGGCACACGGTAGATACGAATGGTTAGAGCTGTTGAAAAGCGTATTTAAGACGTGTAATAATACTGTGTGCAGTACTATCGGCATAAAACCCACTCAAGTGTTGAAAATGCATGAGAAAATATTACTGTACAAAATAGTACATACAACTACAAAAACTCTATTTTGATTTAATGTGAACGACAAAGTTAGAATTTCCAAATATAAAAAGACTTTTGTTAAAAGATATCTAGCAAATTGGACAAACGAAGTGTTTACGGTGTACGCTGTGGTACCAACCAGTCCTGTAAACACATGTTCTACAAGACTCAAAAGATGACATTCTGAAAGGCAAATTCGATGCGGATGAATTAAAGAAGTCAAACATCCGCAATGTATATTTCATTGGAAAAGAGTAACAAAGTACTGGTGCGGTGACAAGGAACACGATAGTTGGATTGATATTGGTTCCAAACTTGTTATTTAGGAGTTCTATTTATTAGAAAAGCGGTGTAAGTTGTTCACAGTAATTTGGTTAAATCAAAAGTTAGCATTTTAAAAGTTAAAAAGATAAATTTTATAATACAGTTAGGTTAACAACAGATAATATTGTAAAATTGAATCACTAGAAGCATGTATTTATTAAAATGGGGGCGGGTTTATAACACCAAGAAAGCATACGCCAAAAACGAAACTTGGAGGTTGCATAACATCCTATATAAAAGGAGTATGAGAATAAATCAAGGGGAATCTTTCGTTTCTGAACAAGGGCAACAAGGAACTGAAGAAATATTGTTTAAAACTCAAAATGATCAATAGATGGTCAACTGAATATCACGAAAACATTCATACTCGGAACTCGAAAAGTTAAGTTTTGATAAACAATTTTGAGTTTTATTGTAAACTACAAGGCACGAGGAAGAAAAGGATTTCTTCAGAATTTCCAAATCCGCTACCAAAAAATAGTTATGGCAAATTAGAAGAAAATTATTATAAAACCTTGAGCAACAAGTACGAACATGAAACGAGATAGATCATCAGTCCCCACTACAGAGTTAGGAGGGGGAAGTTCCACCAACAGCAGACAAGGCAGACCAAAATAATAAACAAATCAAAAGGGGTAATTAGGAAATAGTTTGGAGGAAATATATCAACAAATAGATGAAGGAAGATTAGTACATCATACTACTGTAAAGAAACGGTTGAAAACTAATCAAAAACAACAGGAAAAAACATTAGAAGCAAAAGAGGGAATAAAATGGGAAATTAGAGGAAAAGTTGCATCATTTTGCAAGAGATTGGAGAAAGTTGCATATTACTTCATTGAGATTGGAGAAAATTAAAGTATTCGGACTTCATCATCAAATCTAGTAGGTCAATTTCTGGATTCTACAGCAGACCAAGCTGATCATAAAATATTTTTGACTTTTAAGAAGACATATTATAGCTTCTTGAAGAAATATGACAGTCTTAGCGTTAAAGAACACGAGCTACTAAAGGAAATGAACATTTGAAACTTTGTATTGAACTATCCCTAATTTGATTCAAAAAACTTTGAAAAGCGCAAAATTCATCACAAGATACAGCTTCGGACCGAGTTGGGAGTTCCTATACTAGAAGAACGAGAGAATGAGGCATCAGGAGAAAATATTCAACCAACACTAGGCCTACTCCCACTTTTGGGATCGTCACCTGCCTTGACTAACTTGAAATCATTGACGAACGGGACTGACGCGGCCTTACTACTGAAGACCATTCAGGAGCCGAAGCCATCTTTAAACGTACCAAGATGGATATTTGGTACGTTTGCCAATTTCCAATAAACGAATATTCACCAAATCGTTAAATAAAATTTAAAGACGGATAAAACAAATTGGGAATGTTTTAAAATATTTTAAATTCATTTTTATTTTCTTAAATATCTACTACTCATGATCAATTGAATAGGATGTGAAGTTAATATTGAAATTATACATAAAACTTAGAATTTTAGTTTTAATTTGTACATGTTTAGTATTAGAACATAAGAGTAAACAATAATTGATAAAGCTTTAAATAAATTTCTACCTAATATACCTATTCTATTTTTTAATTGAAATAAATACAATAAACTTGCTATTTGTGTTATATACATTTTAATTTGTCTTTGATTGAATTTATTTTTGTGATGAATAATTGAATTTCTTGTGTCTTTTTATTTCAACTTAGTTTTAAGTATATTGTGAAAGTTTAATAATGATAGTTTTTTGTAATTGTTCTGTTTTCAATTATACTTAATTCATATAGTTTTGATATTAGTTTGTTTGATAGTGTATCATATAATGATTTTAATTTTTATATTCAAATAACATTCGATATTTTTTAAATTTTAACTTTAAAAAAGATATAATTGAATAATTTTTAATTTTAATGAATTAAATTTTAATATATTTTAATTTCTGTGTAAGTTTTTTATTATAAGAACATATAAATACTATGTGCTTTTCAGGTTGTGTAATTAATATTGTATAGAAATATTAGTGCTCATATTTCACATGGTTCATAGATTTTGCAAACTGCTTTTTTCAAATAGACATACCTCGAGAATGAGGTCTAATTGAGAGAGAAAGTAAACCTAGTCAGAAATTAAAAAAAATAAGTTGAACTTAACTTAAAATTAAACTAACTAAGTAAGATTCATTCTTGCAATCAAGCTGTAATCCTATAATCAAAAATAAGAGTGAGTGAAGCATGAGCTTGTTGTAACGTGCTAACACACACACACACACACACACACACACACACACACACACAAATTAACACAGACACATAACATACATACAAGACTCGCTAAAATGCATAGATCTTTGGTTAGGTTAGGTTTAGATCTTTCTCTTCTTAAGTAACAACTTCTACCAGAGAGGTATAGATAAGGGGCTATACAAGAACAAAGATGTCGTAAGCCGGATGATACGGTTTGGAGTGCAGACTACAAATATATGTTATTTGTGGTTGGTGTCTTTGTCGAGTAAGATATGGTTCACCAGTCTCAGCATGTAAGGTAGAAACTGGGCTCGAACGAAATGCTCCAGAAATAATACGCAGTGCAGAGTTGTGTATCGAATCAAGTTTCTTGATGGCTGATGGTCTTGCAGATGAGTAGACTATGGAGACATAATCAATCTGCGATCAATCAACAGCATGGTAAAAACATAGCATACAGGTCCTGTCGACTCCCCACTGGGAACCACTGAGAACATGTAACATGTCAAGTATTTTATTGCACCGTTTTTTTCAGATTAGACACATGTGGAATCCAATATTGTCTATGATCACATAAGACGCCTAAAAATTTTGCAGTTTCAGTAGTTTGAATTTGTGTTCCGTTCAGAAATAATAAAGGGTGGTGGTTCAGTCTTCGGCGACTAAAAGCAATGCATTGTGTTTATAAAACAGAGATCTTAAATCCTGTCAATCTTGACCATGATTGCAGTCTATTAATTACAAGTTGAAGGGCTCTTTTACTACTATATGAGTAACCACATATATAGCAAAATCGTCATCAAATAGAGAACAGCGCACAGCACATTAGCAGTAATGCTGTTGACTGGCACAGCAAACAGGGTCACGCTCAACACATTACCCTGAGGAACACCATTCTCTAAATTATAATGATCAGACAACATAGTTCCAACACACACTCTGAAATATCAGTTGATAAGGGAGTTTTTTTATAAAAGCAAGAATATTACTATTCATACTCCATGATTTTAAAGTATTCATAATACCCCTTTGTTAAGCCATATCATAGGCCTTTTCCACAGCAAAAAACACTGCAACTAGTGTCTGACGCAAGAAAAGGCATTTTGTATGGCAGACTCTAAAGAAACAATCTGATCGGTAGATGAACGACCCTGCTCAGTTTTTTCTCACCTGGTTTTAGAAGAGAATTACTATAGTCTCCAACCAAGCCTCGGGAAAACATTGCTCCTCGAATATACGATTGTATATTTTAAAGAGAGTCAGCTTTCCCAAAGTTGGGAGGTGTATGATCATAGAATCCTGTCCTGACAACATAGCAGACTCTAATTCCGGTAAGGAAAATGTAGTATTTAATGGCGAATCTTCCGACAGAACTACTGTGAAGGGTATTACTTCTTGAGATATTTTATACAACACAAAAGCATCACCGTCAGCAGTATTTGAAGATATGTTAGCGAACGATGAGCACAAAACATTAATAATTTCATAGTTATTTGTAGTCAAAGCTCCATCTCCCCCGCTTATGTCCCAATTAATTAGCAGATGGAGGAGGACCACAAACAGAATGTTACTTCTTCCACACCGTTGACGTGGGTATGGTTCTTGATATTGAGCCAATGTACTGAGCCCATGATTTCTTTCTACTCTGCCTAAACAATTGACATGCTCGGGCTCGTACAATTTTATACTATTCAAGGTTTTCACAAGTAGGTCTTTAATTAAACTTCCTTAGTGCTTTACGTTGTAAACGGAGAGCATCACTACATTTGACGTTCCACCACGGGACTGGTGTACGTAGTGGTCTCGTTGACATTTTCGGAACGTTGTTGTCCGCTGCTGTAAAGAGTGCTTCAGTAAAAGACTTTACTCCTTTATTAATAGGAACGTTATTATTATAAATAGGTGATACAAATTCACTAGTCAAACTTTCCCATTTTGCTTTGCACAAAATCTATCTGGGAAGACGATCATTACAGTGTGAGAAGTCAGAAAATGTAAGCTTCACAGGTGCGTGATCACGACTGTAAGTGTCAGATAGAACAGACCACTCAAATTTAATGGCAAAACAAGAGCTACAAAATGATAAGTCGACAGTTGTCCAACCACCTGTAGAAGCCGCCAGATGGTTTGGAGACCCATCATTGAGCAGAATCAAATCTAAATTGGATCGAATCTTACCAATGCGAGTCCCTCTAGGGCTGCAGGTGTATGATTCCCAAGAATAGTGGTGAGCATTAAAATCGCCCACCAAAAGAAATGAGGCAGGCAACTGTCTGATCATGTCGATTAGTTCCATAATTCGGACAATGCCAAATGTTGTCTTATTTCACTTCCCGGGGTGACATTTGTAAATATAGAGGACCATAAACGAGTTAATCAGCGAATCGTGTTAGGAGGTTGCAGATGAGACTCTGGGAATGGGTATACCCTTGAATCACTTTCTATCATTTCCATAAACCAGAACTCTGGGGCCCAGACTTTAACCAGACTGGTTTCCGGACCCGTAACTGGAAAGGGAGGATCCGACACCTCCCCTATCGCGAACACTTCCTTGACCAATGACCATAGTGGCTGGCTACTGAACAGAAACCACGCATATGTCTTCGGCAGAGCAAGCTCACATCAGCTTACCAGATTCAAAGGTTGTCACACTTTGGTCTGGTAAACACTCTCAGATGCACTACGGCTCTGCACGGTCAAAAAAAGAAACTAATCACTATATATAAATGTAGAGTGTTTATGTATCCCCGGTAATTGTGTAGTGTAACAGCCTCTACGAATTGTAAAATATGTATGAGTGTTGTATGTGTGTGTATATTCAGAGAAGATGTTTTAATGTACCACACCTGTATAGCTTGGGTTCCACGAGGGATGCTAAACCCCTCTTAATAGGTGCAGATAGTCTGCACCCCCCTACGATAAAACTCTAAGTAAAGGTGACGGTAAGATAATGTATATAGATGAAATGGGTGTACATTTATAAAGATGATAGTCTATATGTTGTAAGTGTTGGACTGGGGACCACAAGGGACGCCAACCCCTTTTTATTTGGTACAACTAGTATGCATCCCCCTGCAGAGCAACTAGATAAGAAACCAAGTATGGTGATTATTATTGAATGTTCAATCAACATATTGTCATCAACGTGGTGCCTCACCCAACCTTCAACAAGATTTTAATTCGTTTGTTGGAGCCCAATTTTTCACGGGTTTTGAACTGAATGCTGCCTATCATCTACTATCATCCCTATGACATCTCTCAGCCATCTTTAACCATTCGCAAGCGGCATACGGATATATCCGATGGTTAGAAATCAGCCGAAACGCGGCATACGGATATATCCCACAATCCACATATTGATTACCAAGCGAGGTTGATTTTGCCGTGGTATTCTTTTTACGTGTGGAGAAGGAAACCCTAACATTGGACGTGGCGGGAAATTCTATGACGCGTCATTTGTTTTACGCTGAGGGGTGGGGGAGGGCAAACATCTGCTGTTATTAGGCGCCACGCCCTTCCTTTGTGTTGCGCTGCACGGCAACCGGATATATCCTAGTCAGTGCTCACTCAGCTTTGTCCGCGCCTTGTTCGTCTGCTTTCACCCGCTGTGTCGCTACTATTTTTTATTCTTTCAATTTGATACCTAGCCAGTCTTGTTTTATTAGTTTGTATAGTTTTTTTATTCTAGTGAGTGTAAATATTATTATTGATCTGTATATCTTTTTGGTTGTAAATAGTTGTAAATATGGGAACAGTGGACGACCCAGACTTTGAAAATTTTGTAAATGACGTATTGAACTCTTCATTCTCGACAACATTTGACATGACCATAGACAGTGAAAATGATGACATGTTGATAAACAATATTTCCACTGATGGTGGTAGTGAAGAAGACCAGCTACCTACAACAACCAGATTACCGGCTGACTCAACTCCCGCCAGACCTTCTGGACAACAACAAACACCACCTCCTGTACCTGCTACTCAACAAGCAAGACCGAGAACCGTTCCTCTACCTGCAACTCAACAAGCAAGACCGAGAAATGCTCCTACAGGGAACTTATGGAGAGATGTGTCTGACATTGACCCAGGTTATAACACTACAATTCCCATCTATAATGTTACAGGTGGGCCTACCCTTCCTACTATGATTGATGTTGATTCTAAACCAATTGAATTATTTGACCTGTTTTTTAATGATGAAATTTTATCTCTGATTTGCAATGAAACAAACTTATTCGCTAACAAACGACGGAATGAAGTCCTGTCGCCTCATTCCAGAATAAGAAAATGGAAAGATATAACTTTAGTAGATTTGAAAGCGTTTTTGGGCTCGGTAATAAATATGGGACTCATGCCACTGCCTTCAATTGAGTCATACTTCACTACTGAAGGGGTAGGAAGAATTCCATTTTTCCGTGAAGTGTTCAACAAGGACGAGTTCCTCAATATATTTTGGAACTTACACTTCAACCATGTCCGTGAGGAAAATGTTCAAATACCTAAAAACTTCCAGATTGCCCGTATACTAACGCACATGAAAAAAATTAGTCGGATTTTTTACACTCCTTCAGAATGTGTTTCTGTAGACGAGAGCACTATCTCTTTCAAAGGCTGAGTCAGTTTTCGCGTGTATAATCCTATGAAGCCCACAAAGTTCGGAATGAAAGTTTTTGTTATTTCTGACAGTAAAAATGGTTATTTGTATGGCTTTATTCCATATTTTGGTGGTGGTAGTATCATTTCAAATTCAAATTTGTTGAAAACTACCAAAATTGTAAAAACATTGACAGAGTCCATTGTACTAAAAGATCCCTATAAACCTACAAAAGGTCTACATGTATTTACTGACAGGTATTACACGAGTCCTGAATTGGCAGAAGAACTTCCAAAAATAGAGTGCTATTTAACTGGCACAGTTATGACCAATAGAACGGGAATGCCCGCTGGTCTAAAAACTAAGGGGAAAAAGGGAGACCTTCTTGCTCAGAGAAAAGGTCCTTCGTTAGTAGTTTCCTGGAAGGACAAACGTACAGTCCACATGCTAAGTACGTTCAGCAAGAGAAGCAAATGCGATATGACCAATGTACCTTGTAGATGGCCTAATAAACCCCCCACCGAGAAAGCCTAATGTAGTTATCAACTATATAAAAAACATGGGAGGGGTTGATCGTAGTGATCACTTTATGTCCTCCTATCAGTTTTTGAGGCGTACCAAAAAATGGTATAGAAAGCTGTTTTTTTGGCTGTTTGAAGTTGGTCTCATAAATGCATATCTGCTTTACAAACAAGTTGTTACCAGGGGACTTAAATTTAATAAAGGCGGAACCAAAATGGTAACAATGTTTGAAAAGAAAAATAAAAAAGACAAAGACAAATTTAGTAATTAACAAGGCTCAAGTTTATTGAAAGCAGAAGGAAATTTCGGCGCTTCAGACTTTGTCATTTACAACAAAAGACATCCTGACACAAATCATCAATAAAAAAAAACTTATGATTAACAATATCATAAATTGTAAAAGTTATAAGCCCTTAATTGTAACATATAATAATTTAGAAAAAAAAAATTTAATCAACAGATTCTAAAAATTTATCCCCCCTTTTAATATGTATATTTATAGTTACAAAAATTTAACAAAAAAAACAATGAGCACAGCTTAATAATTCACAGAATTATAATTAATCAAAAAAAAAGATTATACGCCCTTAATGTACAAGTATAATAATAAAAAAAAATTTAATCAAAAGATTCAAAAAAAAGAAAAAAAACTTATCCCCCCCCTTTTTAGTTTATAAGATGATAGTTTCTTTTTAAACAATTACAGAATTTAACAAAATATAAAAGAGTTTGATATTTTAAGTTCAAAAATCATATCTATAGTTAACATGTTTATCACTAAACTAAAGATACATAATATAACTGGTTTGAAAAATTTCTTAAAAACTATATTGGCCAAATAAATTTATATATTTTAAACAAACAAAAAAAGGAATTTAGAATTTTGAAATTTTGTTAATTGACGTCAATTATTTTAATTTGGAAATTAACCTCTTGGAGGTTGTTAGGACCGAAAATTGCATGCAGGCTCCACCCAATAATTGTTTTTTATATATATTTTATAATTAACTACACAGGTCTACATTTAGAAAATAGTCTTAAGGAACACATATTTGCGAAAGTAAATTTAGGCACATATACAAAATGAGTTAGTTAAAGTTCTGTAAAGTCAGCTGTAGAAAAAGACATCACTTTTATGCACTTGAAAATGTGAAGTTACGTTATACAAAAAAAACGTGTTTTGCCAACAGGACGAAACTTGTTAGGATGTTTCGTTGGTTTGCGCAATGTGAGACAAGAATTTCTTTATTTCTCCAATTTCTCCTATTTGTCCTACCAGCATATTAGCTGTGAGCAAAAAAACATGTTCTTTTAGTGTCTGTACAAAATCAGACATGTTTTAGCATTAATGTTCATCATTAAAGAAATATCTGATTATTTGCCAAAATTAAAGAAAATTGATTGTATAACAGAAATTCGTTAAGATGGTACTTAAAAGCTTCTTAGATTATTATAAATCTATTTATATATATTTTAATTTTGTTTAAAAGAAAGCTTGTATAAGACTTGTAAGATTTTGCAAAAGCTTGTAAAACGAAATTTTCTGATTTAGAAGAAATTTCCTCAATTGTTTTATATTTGACATGTTCATATTCTGATCATTTAATGTTCAACACTAGTTTGCACTTATTTCACAAAAATGTTCAAAACGTAAAATGTGCCTTTGCAAGATTTTGTAAATGATGTTTTAAGAAAAGAGAATTTTTATAATCATTTAGTTTCAAAAGGAAATAGAATATTGAATAAAACATGAAATACATATTTTAAAGAATACATGATAATTAACAAATTATTTTAAAAATTAACAAAATTTATAATATGACAAAATCTGTAAGGTTGAAGTACCTGGTAAATCCTGTCGCAGATCACGTGAGGTAGTACCGAGAAAATGATGGTTAATTTTAACATTTTTGAACCAGATTATTAGACTAAGGCGCACAATTAGTAATTTAACATGATGTTTTAGAAAGACGGTAATTTTGAGAGAAGAAAGAAAAACTTTTAGCTAACGGAGTTATGAAGAGTGTAGACCATGTTGTTATCGCATGTAGACTGTGGACCGGTAATCGAGAAGCTAGCTTGACCGGCGAAAATGTACTTTGGTTTCAAGTATCAGGTGATGCTTGGTTTAGGAGCGGGCCGCTAGATGCCAGCATCTGTCAAGCGACGGAAAGTGGAATGTATATTTACGAAATGAGTTAAGTTATTGCGGAAGTGCTTTTTTGGATTTAATTGCTACAGCTCTCCCCCCCCGAAAGACGGAGTTAGGGTAGAGTCAGAAAAGGGGGCCAGAAGGGCCTCCCACAAAATTTAGAAAAAAAAAGGGACAAGGGCCAGAAGGGCCTCCAAAAGGATTCTAAGGAAAGGGGCCAGAAGGGCCTCCTACAAAATTTTGAAACGGGGCACCTGATAGAAACAACGCTTCATAATGCTTTAATAATCACCACTCTAGGGTGTAGCCTCCTTCGGCACTTACTTATTAAATTTTGAAATTTCTATAGCGTCTCAGCTCTTCCCACCTATCATTGGGTCAAGCCCCCGACAGAAAGAGCTGAAGGGTGACGCAAAGGTCGACATTGCTGTGCATGAACTGACTTTGTACTCTAAGGTACGTGGGGAAAGGGGTGGAGTGGCACCTCGGGAAACCAAGTGGAGGTGACCACTCCGGGGACCAGGGGAGGGAAAAGTGCATAGCACTAAGGACTTCAGGAAAGGTCGGACTCAGACGGGGGGGAGTATCCTCTGAGCCGACCTTAACATTTAATTACAAAAATAAATAAAAATAAAAGAAAAACTCCTGAAGCCTTTTTGGGTCAGATCATGCTCAGCGTCGTTATTTTTAAATTCCTCTTCTCCCATACGAAGAGAAATTTAAACTATTCACGGCTCTTAACAATTTCCGTGAGAAAAAAGAATTTTGAAGGGTCTAAACAAATAATCCTTTTTAAAAATAAACAAAGAAGCAGTATGAAACGTTGGGAAGTCAAGATTGTTTTACTGCACAAGGCAGGGCATGTGGTGTTTGACTTAAGGTCTTATATGTGTATCATGTGCCCCCCAAAAAAAAAAGGAATTTAATTTAATCAAAAAAAATTGTGTAAAAAAAAAAATTTCATCAAAATCGTTGTGATTATAAAAGTGTGAAAGAAGTGTAGCAAAAAAAGGGGTGTGGCAAAAAGACAGTATAAAAAGGTGACCCACAATGTGAGAAAACCCAACTCCGGTTTTCTCAACCCTAATAAAAAAAACTAAACTAGGAAACAAACATGTTGACCTGCTAACTAACAAACAACCAAATAATTTAAAGAAAGGAACAAACAGGCCAACCATGTTGTCCTACATACAAAAACTGGGCCCCTATAATTTGGAAAAGAAAAAAAATTTTTTGCATGATTTGGAAAAGAAAATTTAGCTCACAAGGATATATTATTAAAGGGTGTTCAACATTTCAATTTACTATCAAACAGATGCCACCATCTGCATCAACCAGTCCACCGCCATTTTGCGCGTTACTCATGATGATAAAATTAAAAAAAAAATAAATAAAAATAATTTTCCTTCAAGATGACAAAAAAAAAATTCAAAAGCAAGCTCAGTGTTTTTTAACGGGTCCACTAATCGCAGCAAATCCACTGCCATCTTAACTGTTGCTGATAAATAAAAAAAATTTAATCAAGTGTTTTTAAATAAAAAAAATTTCTTTTAAGATGATGTAAAAAAGGTGAAAGAGCCAGAGAAAGACTCAAGAATTATATGTAGTGTAGTTGTTGTGTATATATGTGTGTGTGTAAGTATGAATTGATACAGACAAGCGAAAGAAAACTCGAGAAAATTTTTTGAAGGAGATTTTGAAATTTTTTTTTGTTTTTTTTTGTTTTTAACTATTTTTGGATTTTATTATTTATTTAAATTTTTTTTGGATTCCCGAATGAGCCCGCTGTCTGGATCAAATTCAGTGAATGACTAGGGTGCAGTGTATGTAAATATATATATATAAAAAAAATATTTAAGCAGACAAAATAATAAAAAAAAATTTTATCGAAATTGGTTTAGAAGTTTTTGTGTAAGTGTTTATAAAAATAACTAAATAATAAAAAAAAGAGACTATAGATTTATAGAGATTTAAATATTTAAACTAAATAAAAAAAAAATTTCATCAGCAACAGTTGTGCAGTATTTGAAAAAGCTGCAAAACATAAAAAAGAGCCTTGTTTACAAAGATAATTTTGAATTTAAATTTAGATGGTTCCAATGCAAAATTTTGAAAATTAACTAAGGTTCCAGAATTTAAAAAAATTAACCAAGCTCTGTAATTTAGAAAAAAAAGACAAGCTAGAATTTAAAGCTAACCACGCTCTGCTACCAAAAACATGTTACCAGGGGACTTAAATTTAATAAAGGCGGAACCAAAATGGTAACAATGTTTGAAAAGAAAAATAAAAAAGACAAAGACAAATTTAGTAATTAACAAGGCTCAAGTTTATTGAAAGCAGAAGGAAATTTCGGCGCTTCAGACTTTGTCATTTACAACAAAAGACATCCTGACACAAATCATCAATAAAAAAAAACTTATGATTAACAATATCATAAATTGTAAAAGTTATAAGCCCTTAATTGTAACATATAATAATTTAGAAAAAAAAAATTTAATCAACAGATTCTAAAAATTTATCCCCCCTTTTAATATGTATATTTATAGTTACAAAAATTTAACAAAAAAAACAATGAGCACAGCTTAATAATTCACAGAATTATAATTAATCAAAAAAAAAGATTATACGCCCTTAATGTACAAGTATAATAATAAAAAAAAATTTAATCAAAAGATTCAAAAAAAAGAAAAAAAAACTTATCCCCCCCCTTTTTAGTTTATAAGATGATAGTTTCTTTTTAAACAATTACAGAATTTAACAAAATATAAAAGAGTTTGATATTTTAAGTTCAAAAATCATATCTATAGTTAACATGTTTATCACTAAACTAAAGATACATAATATAACTGGTTTGAAAAATTTCTTAAAAACTATATTGGCCAAATAAATTTATATATTTTAAACAAACAAAAAAAGGAATTTAGAATTTTGAAATTTTGTTAATTGACGTCAATTATTTTAATTTGGAAATTAACCTCTTGGAGGTTGTTAGGACCGAAAATTGCATGCAGGCTCCACCCAATAATTGTTTTTTATATATATTTTATAATTAACTACACAGGTCTACATTTAGAAAATAGTCTTAAGGAACACATATTTGCGAAAGTAAATTTAGGCACATATACAAAATGAGTTAGTTAAAGTTCTGTAAAGTCAGCTGTAGAAAAAGACATCACTTTTATGCACTTGAAAATGTGAAGTTACGTTATACAAAAAAAACGTGTTTTGCCAACAGGACGAAACTTGTTAGGATGTTTCGTTGGTTTGCGCAATGTGAGACAAGAATTTCTTTATTTCTCCAATTTCTCCTATTTGTCCTACCAGCATATTAGCTGTGAGCAAAAAAACATGTTCTTTTAGTGTCTGTACAAAATCAGACATGTTTTAGCATTAATGTTCATCATTAAAGAAATATCTGATTATTTGCCAAAATTAAAGAAAATTGATTGTATAACAGAAATTCGTTAAGATGGTACTTAAAAGCTTCTTAGATTATTATAAATCTATTTATATATATTTTAATTTTGTTTAAAAGAAAGCTTGTATAAGACTTGTAAGATTTTGCAAAAGCTTGTAAAACGAAATTTTCTGATTTAGAAGAAATTTCCTCAATTGTTTTATATTTGACATGTTCATATTCTGATCATTTAATGTTCAACACTAGTTTGCACTTATTTCACAAAAATGTTCAAAACGTAAAATGTGCCTTTGCAAGATTTTGTAAATGATGTTTTAAGAAAAGAGAATTTTTATAATCATTTAGTTTCAAAAGGAAATAGAATATTGAATAAAACATGAAATACATATTTTAAAGAATACATGATAATTAACAAATTATTTTAAAAATTAACAAAATTTATAATATGACAAAATCTGTAAGGTTGAAGTACCTGGTAAATCCTGTCGCAGATCACGTGAGGTAGTACCGAGAAAATGATGGTTAATTTTAACATTTTTGAACCAGATTATTAGACTAAGGCGCACAATTAGTAATTTAACATGATGTTTTAGAAAGACGGTAATTTTGAGAGAAGAAAGAAAAACTTTTAGCTAACGGAGTTATGAAGAGTGTAGACCATGTTGTTATCGCATGTAGACTGTGGACCGGTAATCGAGAAGCTAGCTTGACCGGCGAAAATGTACTTTGGTTTCAAGTATCAGGTGATGCTTGGTTTAGGAGCGGGCCGCTAGATGCCAGCATCTGTCAAGCGACGGAAAGTGGAATGTATATTTACGAAATGAGTTAAGTTATTGCGGAAGTGCTTTTTTGGATTTAATTGCTACAAAGTCTCAACAACTGCTAATGAGAAGCCTCTTAGCCACAGACAATTACGGATGAGTTTGGTGAAAGACTTAGTGGCTGAAAAACTTGCAACACGACCACAAGCCAGGAAAAGTGGACACCAAGCACAAGGGCCGCTGGAAGAGAGGTTAGATAGAAAACCTCATTTCATGAACCAAAGGGAAAAAGGATCCAGGCAGTGCATTGTTTGCACGAAGAACGGGTTGCGCCGAGAAACCATTTACTACTGCAAGACGTGCACTGCGCAGCCCCCCTCCACCCCGACATGTGTTTTGAAAAGTATCACACACTGTCCAAATATTAGTTAACATATTACAAACAATGTTCTATATAATAATCACTTTTGCTTTAGTTTGTATAAATTGATAAATAAAAAAAGTAGTTTTTTATAAAAAAAAAAAAATAGCATTGCATCTAAAAATGTAAATTGTTCTAAAACTGTTTAGATATAATATTTGAATGTAAGATGCGTTTTTTTTCTCCTATTCCATTGTATAATACAAAACTAAATTAACTTTTTTTAAATATACATAAAAGTTTTTGGGTCAAATGAGCGTTAGCTTAATTTTAAGCAAAATTAGCATAGCGTGCGAAGGGTTAAGCATTTTACTAGTTTTTGTATTATCTGGCTCTACCAGTTCACACGATTTCTATTTGGACTCTGTAATCCTACACCAAGTTTTATTTGACACCAAATTCCACTATGTGTTAATCATCTAGTCTAATACTTGGTATGAGCATGTAAAACATTACATGAAGCTTGCAAAAGGCCCGCCTTACTGGTTAACCTGGATAAGGTTCATTTTGCCGTAAGGAAGATTAGGACCTTGGACATCTTTTTTCTTCTCGCAGCATGCAATGGTAAATTTCTTTGCTAAATTTATTTCTCAGTTTGCAGAGCATACTGTACCTCTGAATCTTCTCCAGCACAAGGGACAAAAATTCTCTTGTAATTCAGACCAAGAGAATGCCATTAACTAATTAACTATATGCATAACCCTCAGCATATCTATGGGAGACGTTAATAAGCCCATTGTCTTTCTTACTGATTCCAGTTTATGTGCGCTTGGAGCAGTTGTACTACAATCGATGGTTTCCGCCAGCCCAAAGCTTATGCTTCCCGGACTCTAACTTTAGAAGAGTGGAAAGCCTCTTCTGCATATGAATAAGATTGTCTCGCCATTGTCTTCCGAGTAGAGAAATTCGCCCAATATCTGGAACACCAAGAGTTCTTTCTCAAAATCAGCAACCAAGCACTTTCATGGTTCCTGTCCATCACAAACCGGTTCTAATTTCATCATTTTAGAACTTCATAGACCAAGTTGCCGGATATCGCAGAAAAAAGTACATGAACACAAAAATTATCAAAACATCCTTCTTCATCAATCACTCATAATTAGTCTAGCAATGTCGAGTAGAGTAATGAGAAGTAAGAAATTCTATCGTAAAATGGTATAAAGTAAAAGGTGAATTATTTATTAATACTACTCACATAAAAAAGGGAAAATTAGCGTTTAAATATGATAATTTGATGAAGTGACTGGAAATCCTTGTAAAAAAAATGAGGTTCACTTCGTGTAAAATATTAAGAAAATGTAAGTGAAGAAAGCTTATCTAAGCACAACTCACCTTACTTCACTACATTTCTGCATTACCAGGTAAAAAAGAATAATTTTTTATTTCTTATAAATACATCCATAACTTAAAATGATTTTTAACAAAACCGTTTAACCCTAAGAAATATCACCATCTTGTTTTATCTGGTATGTGGCAATTTAAAATTATATATTTGCTAAAGATCTATAAACAATAACGTAATTGACTGTCTCTTACTTAACTTGTTCTTGTCAGCTTGAAAAAAAAAAAAAAAAAATCTTTAAATAATTTTCAATTAACATAATATTAGCTTATTAATTAAAAAAAAAAAATCTTTGTTTTCAATTGTTAGTCATTTTAATTTAAAGTTTCTTAAAAACACACAAACAAGTTTTTTTAATGTAAAAATTTAATATCTTTAACTGGCTAATGGTATGTAAGTTGAGTGACCATTTTCGGTTTTCTCAACAGTTTTGCTATAATAGGAGCACAAACAGCTAAATTATTAAATAAAGCTCCATTAATTTTACACTAACAGATTGAAGTCACAATTTTTTGAGAAACATACTGCCATAATAATATTTTGAGTATAATATATATATATTATTTTATATATAGTTTATATTATTTTAATATATATATATATAGTTTTGGGAGGAGCATACTAGCGATATTTTGGATGTATATATAGTATTTTGGAAGAGCACAATAGCAAAACGTTCGGTTTTGTCCCTTTATGAGCCTCTGGAGTAACAGCGCTATCGATTTTCATAAAATTTGTATTTTTTCCCCCTTATAGTTGGCCAACAGAAAAAATTAATTAATATATAGATTTCTTTTCTTATATAAAAATGGTTCTATAAATTTTGATTGAAAATTCTAAAATAGTTTTGATTATTTTAGTATTATATATTTAGTAACATTTACTACTCACTTTTGGAAACAGCAGTGGTTTTGAAGATTGAGAGTCAAGAAAGGTATGCTAACATAAATTTTGAGGTATTACTAATATTTTTTGAATGTTTCTCTTTATATTTCCTTAATATGGACATTTTAAATTTAGTAAATTTTTCCAAGCTGCCTGTCCACCTAACCCAACGGGTTGTCACAAAATCACAATATGAAGATTATAATCATATAAGACATACTGTATACAATTTTTAATCATAATAATTTCGAAGAAATATATATCCGCAAATTATACATTTAATTCGAAGCAAACAAAATGAATCCTGAGATATTCCTCTTAATAAAAATAATTTATAAAAAAATATTAGTTTTACTGCAATTAAATAATTAATTTGACCCAAATTTTTCAAGTTCCATTTGTGTATATTTAAAAATTGAATATCCATTTATTTTCTTTGTATTGTATTAACTAGTTTATTTCTTTTATTCCAAATACTTTCACTGTTTTTCTATACACGATTTGGAAATTACAAAATGAAATAAATGGTCATTATTTTAGCATCCATGGCATGTTGGGGACACTAAACATTATCCTATAGATTTCGCTTTGTTAATTTTATCTGCAACTTTTTTCTTTTTCTTTTTTTAAATAAAATGTATACTTATCTCTTGCTATTTAGAATCATTCCCAAGCTTGAATGTTTTAAAAGTTTGATTTATTAGTTTGTTTTAAGCAAATTATTAGCAGACTTGTCCAAACAATATGAAAATATACATATATACTCACTCTCCATGCTTCATGAATTCAGGGTGTATGATCACCCTCTTTACACGTCTGATAACTGATTTTTCTGGACTAAGTATGTAATTTGTGCCTGCTACTACCTCATAGTTTGAAGGTTCGAGCTGATTACAGCTGTATTGTCGAGTTTCTCTATTTCTCACACATTTAAAACTCATTAAGCAATGAGCAGCACTAATTACATATGATGTGTTCAATATTGTTCCAGTACAATAAGTAAAGCCCTGAAATCAACATGTATCAGTTTATATTTATTTTTATTTGAAATAAACTGTGCATAAACATCGCACAAACTATCTCTTGTACATAATGATAATATGTTGCTATTCACTAAGAAGAGGTAAGGAATTTTCCTTTTTTCCCTTTTGCAATTTTGTAAACGTAAAGTATATTTTGAAATGTTCTTTCACTTTAGAACAAAATTCTATTGAATTAACAGCATTTTGATATAAAAGAAGTTGGTTTATTATTATTTTTTCTATCTATTACATTTTGTCAAACGAAAAATAAAACTATTTGAAAATAAAGTAGTTTAGGCTATTAATAATGGATGTTTTCATAATATATTTATGTAAATGCTGATTTCCAATAAAACCAATAATTAGCTATTCTATTAATATTAAATAGTTATAAAATTCAAAGTATGATAACTATGTTAAACGATGAAAAATATGTAATGTTCAATTTAAATCAATATTAATTTGTGCAAAACTAGGTATATTTAATATGAATTTTTCTACAGTAAAATATAAGAATTCAAAAATAAGTCCCAACTAGAATCCTGAAAGATTGATTAGCGAAAGTAACTTGAAAAACAATTCTACCGTAAAAGCTATAGAGACAACCACTGATTTTAAAAATACACAGGGACTGTATTAGTGGAATTTAAACTTAAATAATATAATATACTTCATTAATATTATGAGATATTATACATGAAAATTATTTTAATAGGAACAGGAAAAAGGACATTAAGACCTATTTTATCAAAAGCATAAACAAATTTTCAAACATTTATTTTAAAATTCTTTTTTAATAATGTAAAAACCAAAATCAAATCTAGTTCTTGTTAACATGCACTATTTAATATTTATATAGCCAAGTTGTGTTGCAATTAATAATAAAGTTAAGTTGCCAATATTAATATCAATAGATATTAAAGTTAAAAGTATTCATACAATTATTAGTCGACATTAAATTCAAAACCATTATCAGAATTTACATTTATTATTAATTTTTTTAATCAACATCACTAGAACTAGTTTTAACAGTCGTGCTATAAAAAGGCCCTGCAACAATCGAATCTAAATATGTTACATTTTATCAAAAATGTTCAAGTGAAACAAAAAGTAATACCCAATCAAATATCTCAGCATTATCACCCGACATCGCCTAAATGGAATTGGGTAGAACAAATTTTCAGATTAACATGGTCAATTAGGATGTTCTTACAAGTTAGAACATCCCGACAAAATGGACATTATGGCAGATTCCTGAGTTTCATCAGATATTCACAAGTGATCATTGAATGACCTATACAAAGATCAGTAAATCACCTCTTTCTCTCGACGACTGGCTCCAATACATGAACGAAACGGACGGATGGTATCTTCAACTTCCCCCAGTCGAAACACAATAGTTTTGCATTCTTCCTCCCAAAGATAATGTAATAGTAAATGTTCAATTGCGGCTAGAAAGCCACATCCCATAACTCACTGTGTGACAAGCATCTGACTTGTTGCTTTTTTGCTGCTTCATCTGCTTTTTTGTTTCCATTTATTTCACAAAGCACAAATACCCAGCAAAATAGTACTCCAATATCAGTAGCTAAAGTCTATGTATTGAACACAGAATATCCTCAACCAATGGATCCTTGGAATACATATCCTGGATAGACTGTAAAGCACTTTTGAAATTTGAACCAAAAAATAGTGACAGAAACCAGAAAGTATTAAGACCTTTCAATAAAGAGTTTGGCAGTAAAAATACTGGATGGCGAAGGTAATCCATATATTTACATCCGTCACGACACGTAATATACACAACCAACTTTATTGTCACGCTTAGAACCATCAGTGATAATATTCTAACTAGATGGGTATTTTTATTAGTATTAACTCTAACTAGTAAACCAGTTACTACATTACCCTAAAATCAAATGCATACATTAAATTTGTCAATTATTAGGTTTAACTTTTGTAGTGTTCAAAGTATAATCAAACAATAAGAAAAAGAATAATTTATTTTGAACTATTCGATCCAAATAATTTAGGGGAAATGTAGAAAAATAATCTACGTTACACAGTTTCATTATCAACCATTTATTCCAAATTTTCACAAAGTTTCATTTTACAAAACAATCTTTGTAGACATGTGGTAGTCACCAATATCTTAATGTTTTCCTTCAACAACCTTTACCTCAACGTTTCGTAATAACTTGAAGCTTGAAAAAGCCACACACAAATTTTATCTAAAGATACAAACCAGCATAAACATCATGTAAAAATTTAAAAGCGAACAGACCTAAATCAAAATATCTACTTCATTTGCTTGTGCTACCCATAGGAGAACACAGGATTTGAAAGGTAAATCCCAACGCGGTGGAATATTTTTGTCCCCGATTCTTTTTTAAGGGTGTAGGCAAAAGCAAACCTTACTGAAAATTGTCTTCTTATTGTGAAATGCATGTTGGGTTATTAGGTGCTAACTCAATTTTTGGGACCAAAACTCTTTCACCCAACGTTATTTTTATGTAAGAGACTCTAAACACTAATTATTCCAAAACATTTATAGGGAACTCAAATTTCGTATTTTTTGAAGACACTACAGTATAATTGAAAGTTAAAATTTTCTTTTTTTAAGAAACTAGAGCATAAAGGGTACAATTTTTTTAAAAAACTGAAAATCGCCACAGTGGAAATCCAGAAATAATTAAATTATTTTTAACTGATTATGTAAGACATAATGTAACACATAAATGTAACATGTAAAATGTTACGTTTATGTAACATATAAACGTATGAAAAACAAACAATTTTTGTTTTATGGATGAAATTGTTAATTTTATATAATCGAGAAGTACAAAAGATAATTTTAATTGCCTATTTTTGGAAGAAACTTCAGTGTAAATCATACAATATAAAAACAAAATTCATAAACATGGGCCTAGTATAATAACTCTGCTGTCAGTAGAGTGTGTGTCAGATGTGATCTAAAAGTGGTGGGGGTGGGCGAGACTTTCACAGTTGGCTTACAGAGCGTATCACTGTTGGCTTATTCTTCCTCCATTAGCTATCAGAGCATAGCACCGTGGCTACTGTATATTATTGTAGGATCAGTAGAGCACACCACTGGCATTTCTAATGGTAATATACTGGTTCCTCCATACCCCGTGTTGAAGTTTATATAACACTTTTTACACGACTAGGGCTACTAGAGTGCAGACCAACCTGGGCTTACCACCTCCACTTGTACCAAAAATTTGTGACCTAAAATATGACCATGACGTATAACGTGTGACTAGTATAAACACCTGACCAACTGACCTAACCTAAACTAACTGAGGGGGCGATACGTTAATAGTGTAATATATGTATGTTTCTCAGAGGTAGATTATTAGAGCTCTCCGCCAGAGTATATGTATGATAGTTTTGCCTTTGGCTACTAGAGTGCACTACTAGTTGGTTTTCAGGCCACCAGAGCACTCCAACCTGTATTGAGCTCACCACTTTGTATGTATGTACGAAGTGATGAAAACACAACAGTAATTTCTGAGCGTGTATCCAAATTCTTCAGACGATACTGAGAACCAGGTGGCGGGAATCCGGTTATCATGTGACGGACCTAGCGATGTGCCTGAAGAATCTACTTAAGGTTTTGGGGTGAGGATTGAGGTTTTGTCAGGATCAATGATATGAAAACGTGTATGTGCTGTTTCAAATCCATTTTCACGGTAAAACTGTTACCTCCCGGTGGTCCGGCTAGTGTTTGGGGTTTGACAACTGTAAAATGTGTCTCACTGCAGTAGTTAGCCAATGGAACATCGTACAGATCTTGAATATTCATTGTTGTGATGGGTACATTGAATAAAATCGAAAACTGTTCACATCCGGCGGGTCCAATAAGGTCACAGTGCCGTGTTTGCTATAAAAATATATGTTTTCGGGTACGGGTAACACAATGACGAAAGTACCTAGTGTGTGTTTGTTACCGTTTTTGAGATATCATTGGTCACCATATTGAAAAGTCGAATTTTTAACATGAACTAAACAAAATTGCTCGTGTCTATGTATGTTGAGGAGGGATCCCTCTACGAGCGACTAAAATATTTTTTAGTTAATATTTTCTTATAGCATGATTTAATGTACTTACATCTGTTCTTATACTTATTTTTGGATACACTACGGCCGTTTTGACTTTTTATTCAGCCATGGTCACATGCTTCTTTTCGGTAACATTATAAATCATTACTTTTTTATAAATAACACATTTTTGAACATTGACACACATTAAAAAACTTAAAAACGTTTTTATTTTTATTTACCTTTAAAAATATTAAAAAACTTTCAAAAAATTTAAACTTTATGGAATGTAAAAGCTCTTCAGTAAGGTGAAGAATATATCAAATTGATATTTTCACTGGAAATGGCCTTGAAAAGCAGAAACAACTGTGTTCCAATGTTTTTAGCGTCAATGAATTGCCGACATCATCAAACGTAGAAAATACTCTCTTTTGTCAAAATTAACCTACTTCCGTTATGTCCGAAATAGCCTCATGGTCGTTTTGAGTATCAAAATATGTTTACAGGTAAGGATAACACTTGGCAATGTTTATCGCACCGAAGTGTGTATATGTACGTTGCGTGTTTGTGCTTTACATACCAGGGATTTGAGCTTTTATGGGACTATGTCAACTGCACCAACTTGCGACACAACAGCCTGCCTCTTCTGATAGTGTAAAATGCACTCACTTCTGATATAACTATTTTTTGTGCAAGTACAGACCTGTCTTTGTTTCCCCCTCTCCCACTACTGTTGTCATAATAATATGAGACGCTAAAATATTTACTACTTCTGTGGGAGCCAATTTATATCATTTCTTCCCAATGTAAAATGAGGGGATGAAATTTCTTACTCTGAAATAAAATTCAGTTTAAATTTATTCTACCATCCAAGAATGTCACGGAAAATGAATAGATAAACAGAGACTTTCAATGTTTGGTGGACAAGATGAAAAAGGGAATAACTGGTGATGATGATCTGTTGAAGTTTACGTTTACTAATCTCAACTTTAAAACAAAGGAGCCAGGATACGTTGCTTTTTGTAAAGCTTCAGTCATATCTCCCGATCTTTTATGGACAATTTTTGGCGGATTAATTCAAAGAAATGATGAGGCTGGAATGAGTAGTGAAAATTTTGAGGTTACGTTCACCAGAGGGTTTCCTAGGAAAGAAATATTGTGCCACAAAACATAAACACACTTTATTTACATATTGGATATAAGGCGTACCATTGCAGTGGAGCTCCACAAACCTGCGCGAAGAAATTGTAAAACACGAGGTATGATGCTGAAAAGATTAAATGACCTTTATCGAGCAGATTTAGTGTAATTGATTCCGAATGCTAAGGAAAACCAAGGCTACAAATATATACGGACTATTGTGGTGTTTTTCTAAAGAAATGTCACACGAAATAACTCATCTCAATAAATCCTGCACATTCTTAACTCCAAATAAAAATGTTCGCGCGATCTCTTAGCAATCATACAGCTTGAAACTTCGTTACCTACGGGCATGATAGAGAGCATGACTTGTCTAATCAGACCAGCAGTCTCTCTTATCGCTCTGTGATCACTTATTCTTTTCTCTCCTCTCCTTCTCTTGAGCTAGAGTGAACTAGTTTTCAGTTTTACATGTCTAAATTACTGTTAATTAAAATATTACCTTTAATAGTTTATTATAAAACATTTCAACTGCAAACTGAAAACATGCTTTCAGTGCATGTCAAATTTTGTCTGTTCATCTATATTTTGTAGAATTTGTCTATCTACCTAAATTTTGTTAAATTCGTCTGACTGTCTAAATTTTGTCAAATTTGTCTGCCTATCTAAATACTATTATATTTGTCTGTCCGTCTAAATTTTGTCATATTTGTCAGTCTGTCTAAATTTTATCAAGTTTGTCTAAATTTTGTAAAACTATTGTAAATTTATACTAAGTTTCTAACCTTTTGGTCTAAAATATTTAAACTATAACTTTTCTGTAAAACAAAATAATTGTAAACTATGTTCAGTTTTGTTCTATATATATATATATATATATATATATATATATATATATATATATATATATATATATATATATATATATATATATTAACAAAAAATATTAAAATAATATTAAATTAATTTTAAAAAAAATTGCAAATTGTTAACAGAATTCATCCTCCAAAATAAATGTAAAAATAAGCCAGAACATGTTATGAAGGGCAAAAACAAAATCTTAGTTCTCTCTGATAGCCATGGAAAAGAGGTTTACATAAGATATTTGCAGCAGTAAATGAGGCAAGTGCTTTATGACTCTGAAAACCTGAGTAAAGGAATGACAGAGAATGATTATGTTATTGTGATGGATAGCATGAATGGGATAGATTCTTCCATCATTTATCAAATTATGATAGCCAATAATCTCAACCCCCCCCCCCCCGAAATAAAAATAAATAATGTTATAGTAACTAGCATCCCTTATAGATTTTTTAAAAAATAGGAAATGAACTATATTTGTATAGATAGAAAAAAACTCGAACACAAGATCTCACAAAAATTATGTTTACTTAATCAAATGTGTTTCAACAACAAAGTCGACATTCTCAGTGATACATGAGCTACAATAACTAAACTTATGTCACTGAGGGTGGCAACTTTGTTGTTGAAATGTGTTTGATTAAGTAAACGTAATTTTTGTGAGATCTTGTACTCGAGTTTTTTTCTACCTAATATAATCTCACATCTAGCTGAATACTTATTTATATATTTGTATAGCTAACAGTACGTTAAAGAACAGCATTAGAATGAATAATATGTATGTATATCGTGTTTAAAAATCTTTCTCTTAATAGACAGCACTACACTTAGCATGGGCTTCATTTCAGTAGGAATACATAACATGTGCATTGATATAATAAAATAAATAAGGCAATATAAAAGACATTTTCAGAAAACTGATGAAACAGAGGTGTTGGTCGATGACATTTTAAGTCATCCGGTACCAGGTCTTATAAATGATGTGAACACAAGAAACAATCAAAGTGATCTATCAGTTTCATTTATAACCCTTGACAAAACATACTGTTCTCAAGACTAATTTAAATCTCATGAATCTTCATCTCCTAACATGTTACAATCTAGTATAAATTCTGCAAATCGGTGGAATCTGTCAAATCTTATTAACTTAAATCTCTTAGTAATAAGAATGTAGAAGTGAAAATGTAATTTTACTTTTGTTGCAATGATTTTCTGGGACTTTCTACCCCCCCCCCCCCACTCCTAAATTTGAAGTTGCAATAGTGTGAGATTTTTTTAAATGAACAAATAGGGCCAAACTACTCCACCTTGGAATCAAATTACTAAAATTGATTCTACAAGGCATGGTGATAATCATAAAATATGCAAAACCTGCATTAAGACTAGAATATTTTTTAAACTATTAAAGCAAAAATCTGGTTTGTTAATCATACATCGGAATGTTGTGTAACACAAATAAACTATAGGAGTTTAACCTGTTTTGTAATAACAATATCCCAGTGATATGTGACTAAACATTTCTGTTACTTGGTTATCATACTTCATTGTAAACAATGGTAGACCACAACACATAGGAGAGGGGGTGCAATAAATCGACAGAAACCATGGGTTCAGAAACTGATTTTGAGTTAGCTGGCTGTAGATATTTGTTGGGGGAGCTTTAATATTGCCTCTTTGCACATTTATCGTGCACAACCGGGCAGTATTAATATTTTTTGTATATATAAATCATCTGTCATCCCACTAAAAGATATTCAATGGGTGACAAAAGACTTAATTTTCAAGCAGATTCCATTCAAAATCTAGAAATGAATTCCATTATTGAAACAAGTTGCTACTCAATATTTTGCTGAAAAAGCTAATTGGTCAAAAATGCAGACAAAACCAACTCCTTCCTTTTAATCTCAACAAAAAAGATCACAATAATAGTCCAATTCTTACATTGGATAAGATAGTTATTGAAGAAGTGCATTCAGCAAAATTCTTAGTTGCCATAATTTAATAATCAATTACACTGGAGGAAACATATTGACAACATATTGCAACGAGCTCACCCTTCACTCACATACTCTTATTTTTTATTTTGGGATAACGGCTCGATTGCAAGAATGAATTATTTCACTCGCTTGTTTGGGGCAAGATTTATTCACAGTTTAATTTTAAGTTAAGCTTATCTTCCTTTTGTTTAATTTCTAAATAGCATTACTTTCTTTTTCAATTAGATCTTTTTCTAGAGGTGTGTCTATTTGAAATAGCTGTTTGCAAAATCTATATGAACAATGTGAAATATGTAATTAGTTAAAAAATGTGAGATGTTTGAATTTAATTAATTTTTTTAATAAAAAGAAAAGGATAAGTTGCTCGCTTTATGGGCGCCAGGCAGCATTACGCTTACTAATTTAGAATAGTTGAAAGTTTAATTTTCATTAGCTTTAAAATATACTCAGGGTCGTAGATTCTTTTAAAAGTGTACTCCAAAATGGTATTGAGGTAAACGAGAAATCCTTTTTTATTTTTCTAAAACTGAAACAAGTTTATTAATGACATTAAATTTTATATTTATCCTTAGTAACTATCTTAAATTGAAAATTCTAGCTTTTCATCAATTTGTCTGTGTCTTTAAATTTTAAACAAAAATTTTTTAAAGAAATACTTTATTTTGTTAAATCAGCTGCTATATGAGCAACTTAAATCTCTTTATCTAAGTTACTTTGGATTAATCCATTTAAATTGAATTTTAAATCTTAATAATAGACATCCTTTGTCTTTAAAAAATATTTAGCTTCTTTTTACAGGATATATTTAAAAATCTTATTATTCAAAGATACACAACTTATATATATATAGAAAGGATATCAACTTAAATTTATTACATAATTATTAGTATTGTTTTTACACGTGTTACCGTCGTTGCATACGTTCCAAGTTTTTCTCACAAAATGGTGTCCATAGTTTGATTAAGGAAGAACCGCCATTTTCTCTTGATGAACTAAAGCTGGTTGTTTTTATTTTTGATTCACGATTCATAAAAACATCACGTACATTCTTTCTTTATTAAATAAAGTTGTTTAAAGATACTTTACTTTCTCTTCGTTAGAAACACCTCTTACTAATAGTTCACACAAAGAAAGCATGCAGACTCCATCACGTGTTATCACTGGACTAACCGTTTTGTCTTTATCAAAGTTATTGTTCACGTTAGCAGTGTTCAATGATTATTCACGATACAACCCATTGTCTTTAAACATACATACTTTAAATAACCCGTTCACCTTTTTTTTCACTTCATTATACAGCGTCTTTTATACAAACCACATTGTTCTACTCACATTTTACATGACAAAAATACACATCTGACTTTTATAAAAACTATCTATGAACTGTTGGTTTAAAACTGACTTTCGAATGCTTTTTATTTAGTTTTCACTTCTTAACTTCATAAAAAACAGTTTCTTTTATGAATCACATTGTTCTAATTAAACTTACATCACAAGAGTACATGTCCGACTCTCGCGAGTACTGATGTCTATCAACTGCTGGAGACGCTTGTTCCATGCTCAATTCTAAAACACAGGGTCCACATATGTCCTTTCACGGAACATAATCTCTACTCCCCTAGTAACTAACATTTTCACTTTAGATAGACAAAATTTTATTCAAATACTAATTCTATCTTAAATCTAAACATTATTATTGGTACAAACATATTTCTGGATACTTATTTGGATTTACTTCTTCATTTTAAAACACAGCTAGACAGCTTATATTCGCTTGAAATTATCCCTCTTTCCGCTTCTTTTACAACTAATCACGTAACCCCATTCATTTTACCGCTATTCATTATCTTAATTCAAAAATTCAAAAACATGCACATTACAAATATGAGCAATAATATTTCTATACAATATTAATTACACAACCTGAAAAGCACATAGGATTTATATGTTATTAAAATAAAACACTTACACAGAAATTAAAATATATTACAATTTAATTCAATAAAATAAAAAATTATTCAATTAAATCTTTTTTAAAGTTTAAATTTAAAAAATATCAAATGCAATTTGAATTTAAAATAAAATCTTTATAGTATACACTATCAATCAAACTAATACCAAAACAATATGAATTAAGTATAATTGAAAACAGAACAATTACAAAAAATAATCATTATTAAACTTTCAAAATATACTTAAAACTATGTTGAAATAAAAAGACACAAGAAATTCAATTATTCATCACAAACATAAATTCAATCAAAGACAAATTAAAACTTATATAACACAAATAGCAAGTTTATTTTATTTATTTAAATTAAAAAATAGAATAGGTTTATAGGTAGAAATTTATTTAAAGCTTTATCGATTATTGTTTACTCTTATGTTCTAACAATAAACAAGTACAAATTAAAATAAATTTGGAAGTTTTATGTATAATTTCTATATTAACTTAACATCCTATTCAATTGACCATGAATAGCAAATATTTACGAAAATAAAGATGATTTTTAAAATATTTTAAAGCTTTCACAATTTATTTTATCTTTCTTTAAAATATTTTTTTAACGATTTGGCAAATATTTGTTTATTTTAAATAGAGGACCTTGGTACATTTAGAGATGGCTTCAGCTCCTGAATGATGTTCAGTAGAACTTATTTAGTGTTACCTTAATTAAAATCTGCACACATTCCTATCTTACTCTTAGATTTTTGCACCAAGACCACAGGACTTGCCCATTCAGAATATTTAACTTTACTAATAATACCAATTTTTTAACCTGTGGAATTTTTGACTAACTTTATTTCTTAAAGCACAGTGTAGGCTTTAAATAATGGAAAAAACATAAATATACTATCCCCTATGGCTATAACTATAAATTCACTTACTGATTGCCATATAGAGTCATGTTCTGATATCTGTTAGGAATTAGGATAGTATTAGTTAGGAATATAGTCTAAGTTCTTTTTAAGAACACAGTATGACAACAATTATTGTGACAGACCTGGAAAAATGATGAAATTGCTTACCTTGCAAGCACGACAAATGTCATTGATGCTACAAGCATATATAAACCCTTGGGTGGGAGAAAACTTGGTCAGTGAGCCAAGATTGATCAAGGATGGTGCTGCAGGAATTTTTGAAGATAGCCAGACAGACTTTAGACGAGCATCCATGAGTGGCAAGCAGGGTGAGCAAACTTCATGTATAAACTTTGTAATTATTTCAGAGACAAGTAATTTTAAAATATAACGTAGAAACAGATCTGTGAGTCACAACAATAACAGTCATTTTGGATTAATAGTAGTAATAAATAAGGATATTGTAATATTGTAATAAGATAGGTGATAGTCATTCTTAATAATAATTGTTAATGAAGATTAATTGAGCACTGAACCACTGATTTGAGTAGATTGAAAATAAAGAACACAGGCAGTAAAGGAACTTCCTAACAAATCCAAATTTGAGGAACCAATCCTAACATATCCTAGCATCAAAATTGACAGATTTTATGGTGTTTTTGACATCAGAATTTCCGCCGCCAGTGGGTACTGAGCTGCATTGGTACCGGCGCTGGGGTAATGGTGCACAAAATTCACTATTTTCACCATTTCTGCATATAAACACTAATCATAGTTTTTATATTTTTTCACATACATAAAACATTTTATAATCGCCAATTTATATAGTTTTTACACACTAATACTATATACATAGTCTAGTTACACAGTCCTTATTTATTGAGTTACATTGAGTGGTTGTACTTGTCAAAACAATTAACAGGACATAGGACTGGTTCACCAGGACATGCTGGACAGTAAAACAGTGTTTCACTTCTCTTGTGCATTCTGTATCACTTTCGGTTTCGTTTTCCGGTGGGGTCTAGTGGTTCAAGCTTGGACAGTATGTGGTTGGGCCTCTTCCTAGTGCTCACAGCTACTAGCAATTCTACATTCGGTGGTAGAAGTGAGTTTATGACCAGGTGCCTGTAATCATGCAGAATTATCTGTTTGTCAGAGTAGTCCAGTTTGTACATAGACCATGCATTTATCATGATCATTTGCATGACATCTACAAAAACTTGCTTATACCATCTCAGGGTCTTTTGTACACAGGGGTAATAAGAAAGCATTTTGTTTGTGCGATCAACCTCCTTCATATTCACATTGTATTTGATTACAGGCAAAGGCTTCTCCTTGTTACTGCTTACACCCATGGTGTTTTCGTACTCAGCACTCAGATAAATTTTATTATTATACATTTATCTGACATTTGCCATTATTTGTGTGTTAACCCTTAAGTACTACGGACCGTCTCTCAGACCGATCGGGAAATTTCAACAGGGATTTCTCCCTCGCCTTGCAACACTTTAGCCCGCGCTTCACAGTACCTTCCTGACCTTGGGTGGTCAGTTGAGCAGTGGAGTCGTGTGAGTGAAATTGTATCGTTCCGTAGTGATTACGTTAGTTTGTTGGCGGTCCAATATACGTTCCGTAGTGATTTTGTACCTTTTATCAGGTCTATGTAAATACTTGTATATATTGTATAGTTTATGTTTTCGTAATAATAAAATATGGATAGACGAAAATTGTTCAGAAATGTCATCTGAACCTTCTACTGGTTCCGGAGTGGTTAGAATGAGCTCTCGTCCTCCTGTTAGGCGTGTTTTGGACTCAAGAGTAAACAATTTTGAGAACAATTTGTATGATATGGTTCATGAAACACTTGAGGATGAGCTTGATGAAGACATTGACGATAGTGACCTGGATCCTGACTACGTAGAAGAAAGCGACCATGACTCAAAAAGTGAGCAGAGTGCTGACGAGTGCGAGATACAAGAAGTAGGCCTAAATTGGTCTAATGAAGCTGATTTATTAGCTACAAATAATTCTGTCATTAGAGCCATTTCTGATTCATCCAGGTCTTTGAAAAGGAAGTTTCAAACAACAACTTTTCAAAAATCTTGTAGAACTTATGCAATATGCAACAAGTCCAGCCCACACATGAGAAGACTAAGGTCGTTAGGCCATTACTTTTTCCTGAAATAAATAAAAATGTTGATACTCAATAGACAAGCCTAGTACCAAATATTAATACTGAAACCAGTGGTATCAACACATCGGAAATTGCTGGTTCTGTGGTAAATGAAGTGACACCAACAATTGATCCTGACGGAAACAACTTGACACCGATTGTCAACCCTGAAACACCAGCATCAAATATGGTTAGAGATGGATCGTTCTATTATGGTAGAAGGACAAAGGACAAGATTAAAAGGAAAATACCACCTTTTCGTTGGAGAAAAAATGCAGGGAATTAAGCAGTGCGAAAAAGGGGCCGATAATATCATTACACAATTACCGGGACTGAAAGCGGGAGCATCAAACCTCGGAAGCAATCCTGATATTCTAGAAATATGGCAAAACTACTGATTTCTAATGACATTTTGGCCGAGATTGTGCGTTGGACAAATGTAAAGATAAATTCTTTGAGGCAAAAATACAACAAGAAGCACTATCCTTCTTTTGTTCATGATATTGATGAAATTGAACTGAAGGGCTTTATTGGTATTCTAGTCTACAGTGCTGCCTTCAAAGCTGGCAATGAATCCGCCGATAGCTTGTTTGCAACCGATGGAACAGGGAGGGAAATTTTTCGTGTTGTAATGAGTAAGGAAAGATTTCTTTTCATCCTACAAGCTCTCAGGATTGACAACCCTGAAAACAGGGAAGAGAGAAAAAAGGAGACAAGGGAGGCGGCAGTAGCAAGTATATTTTATAAGTTTATAGAAAACTGCCAGTTTTGTTATACTGTGGGTGAAGCAGTATGTATTGATGAAATGTTGGTACCTTTCTAAGGTAGATCAGCTTTTAAAATGTACATGCCCAAAAAACCGGCTAAATATGGCCTGATAATTCAATGTTTGGCCGATGCGAAGACTCACTACTTCTTCAACGGATATATATATATAGGAAAAAACAGTGACAGTAAAGGCCTTACTGACCAACAAGTGAAAAGCCTCCTCAAACCCACTCAAGTCGTGCTCCGCCTGATAAAACCTTTGGAAAATTGTAAAAGGAACTTAACTACAGACAACTGGTACAGTTCTATCGAGCTTGTTAACGAAATTCATAAGAGAGGAATAACCTTTGTAGGGATTCAAATGAGATCCCAGAGGACTTTCTTCCATCAAGACTTGAGTCATTCAAGAGCATTAGAAGTTGTAGGATGTGGCCATATCAAGGAAAAATTTTTATTTTTTTTTTAAATTTTTATTATAAAACAAGAACCAACCCGGTTTACTATTTTGTGTGTGTGTGTTTTTATATACAAACAAGTTTTGTGTTGTGAACGTGTTTTTAGTTTGTTTTTGTGCTAAGCCTGATGATGCCTTATGTTGAGGCGAAACAGCTGTAGCTACTATAAGAATAATGAACTACTTTTGACATTAAGGTATGTTAACTAATTAATTATATCAGTAGTTCGGAAGGCAATATGGAAATAATTAATTGTTTTCATCTGAAATCGTAATCTTGACTAGGCCTAGGTAAGTTGACTTTTTTGACGCTTGGAGTCGTTATCTGTCGGTTGTCTATAATGAATCGCATTCCATGCTGCACTGATTTATTTAAATAATTTGAATCAATTGTGAGTTGTCTCAAGGTTATTAAAACAAAGTTTAAAAAAAGTTTGGAGTACGGTATGAATGCTACTTAAATATATATTTTTTAAAGTAATCACATATGTTTTAACAAAGCGGTCTGACAGACCCCTCCGTAATAGTTATCGGACAAAAGTCGTCCGTAGTAGTCAAGGGTTAAAAATCAAAACATGACGTTTCGGGATTAAGAATCAATTCCCGTTATCAAGTGACTAAAAATTAAAGAAACATGAAACTAGAAACTAAGCCTATGTAAGAAGTAAAATTAAAAAAGAATACCACCAACCTTAATATTTAAGCATGCATCTCAGAGCTAAAACTGAGAAGTCAAAAAACACAAACACAGTAACACACAACTAATGTCAAATACGTGTTGTTGTATCAAAGTGGTAAATTGTAAAGTGGTTTACACTTTAGTTGTAAATAGTTTTAATTTAATCTTTGTTAAGATTCCCTCTAGAGATGACAACTTTACAACAAACATGAGAATAGGAATAAACATTTCACTTTTGACAAAAAGTTTGTTTTTTGTTATTTTGTTTATTCCCAAGTGTGGTAAGGGACTTTTGA
This sequence comes from Aphrophora alni, assembly GCA_963513935.1. Lineage (NCBI taxonomy): Eukaryota > Metazoa > Arthropoda > Insecta > Hemiptera > Aphrophoridae > Aphrophora > Aphrophora alni. The sequence continues at coordinate 52,160,925 of OY740770.1, read as the reverse complement.
AAGTGTACCTGTATATATTTGTGTTCTCTATTATAATTATAAATAATTCTATGATCTCTTGAGAGTTACAAATTAATTACTGAGCAATAATAAAAGACGTATATAAAGAAAATTACATTAAATCAAATAAATTTTGAATCAATTTTACAGTTTGTGTTTGTGTATTTTGTAATAATAAATCAGGAATTCATTTTTTATACTTTTAATAATTGCCCCATGTTGTGCGCCAATTGTAACAATTTTATAATTAATCAAGAATGAATGAATCTATTTTACTAATAAGTTGTCACACGTTGCTGCGACAATTGTATTTATGTGAAAATCTCTAATATTAAGACGTGGAAAAAATTTACTTAAAAAATAAATTGGTAATTATATAGCAGAGCTGCCTCACTTCAAAATCAATTTTTAAAGGTTTTATTCCTCAAATAAATGTTGGAAAAATATTTTACTATCGAAAAAAAGTGTCGGAAAGATGATTACATAATACAATAATACAATTACACAAGTAGTTTTTTCGTGAAAAAATTAACTCTGTGTTATCTTTCATACTCATGACATTCACTTCAATAAACGTACGGAAGGTTTGGCCAGGTGGTTATATATATATATATATAGCAACCTGGCCAAACCTTTCGTGACATATAATAATACAGCCCTACATATGCGTACACTGAAGCACATACGCAGACAATTGAACGTCAATGGAGGGAAGTGCAAGGAAATGTGCCGCGATATGGAAATTCAAAACAACATTTCCATGGCCATATAGCCAAATTTATGTTTAAAAGAAAGTACAATGAGTATAATACTCGTTTTCATCATTTATGGCGAATTACGAGTGAAATACATTTAAATTCAATAAATTCCTCTTTTACTGAATTTGAAGCAGAATTTGACTCTGATTAAGATTTTCTTGTGTAATTATATTATGTAATCATCTTTCCGACACTTTTTTTCGATAATAAAATATTTTTCCAACATTTATTTGACGAATAAAACCCATAAAAATTGATTTTGAAGTGAGGCAGCTCTGCTATATAATTACCAATAAATTGCCCGACCTTGTGAGACAATTATAGTGATTTATTAAAAAAAGTAAAGCTAATAATATTAGAAAAATAGTTAAAAGTTGGGCGCCATGGCAAGTGCATTGCCAGTTAGAATTTTGAAAACTGAAGTTAATGGGGTCGTGAATTATTTAGATTTCACGAACAGTGTACTTAATGGAATAAAGGAAATGGAATGCAGAAATCATTTATACTTTTAAACAAACATCATTATTTATTTAGACACACTAAATTGAGACATATACTAATGACAAACTTCAAATCAGTAATTCAAATCTTAAAATTAACCTTAACATATTTAGAATTTTAAATGTTTTACTTCAAAAAAAAAGAAAAAGAATCTAAAAGAGTACGAGTCTGGGCTTTGCTTGACTAACTATTAATTCCAAACTCATATCTTATTTATTTTTTATATGTTTAGAATTGCAAATGTTTAATATAAATAAAAATATAAACACTCTGCCTAGTTGTGTCAATATTGTTATTAATTAATTTCCTCTTTCTTTTAACATAATTCTTTGAGCTTAAAAAGAGAATTATTGCTGACACTGCAAATAGTTATATGTCACACAATAAATATATGAGTTGAACATAAAATAATATAATGAACAATTCTTATAACTAACAAAAACATTTCTTAAAAACGACTTATACATACTCATATGCAGAGTTAATTGTTCACGTGATCATCATTAACTAAACGTTCTGATCCACTTTCGCCTAATTTTCGACCACATAGCTGATGGTAGTCTAGCCCTATTATACACATTATTTCTTTAAAGTTTTTTTTGTTGTCTGTGTCTATTTTTTGCGTTTCTCACTAAACATTGTTCAAATCGCAATATAGGTACACTCCTAGACTCGATTCAAATGAATAATCATTTCATACTTAGCCATAGTTCATTTCCTAAGACACTCTATTCCCATTGACATGTGCTTTAGTCTTAAATATTTCATTTCTTCACATTATAGTCACTTTTAATGAAAACAAACATCGCTCATATTTCTAAACATTTTTACTTGATATAATTACTCAGTTGATACACTTTTAATATCATACAGTTCTACATTTTTACTTCTTTGAGCACATTTTAAGATACAGGCATCTCACTTCCAGCTAGTACAATTATTGCGGATTGCCCAGAGACGACTGACCGAAAAGACGCTTTACGCTTTACCGCTAAAAGACTCTGGAACCAGTCACATGTCTATCTTATTTTTTACTTTGAATAGTTTTTCACATTTAACTTATTCTCAACCAACACACATGTTTTCTACATTGTCACTGTTCATTCACGTTTTTAATATTCTCATCGGTTTTTAGTTATTAAAAATAAAAGTTCGAACTACTTCCTGGCGTATTAATACCATAAGCCTATTCACACATTTATACATATTTATTTTCTATATCTAATTACAACAGTTCTTATTCACTACTTATCTCTAATGACAATTATTTATAATCCTCTAATTACTTTTCATCATTTATATCTATTTGAATTTTGTTTTGTTAAATTATAAAATTTTATCCTCCCTGGCACCCTGCTTTTCCCAAGTGCTTGCTGTTACTTCTTGCATGCATACCCCCATGGTATTTATTCAAACATCTGCTTTGAAAACAATATTTCAAAAGTTCACAATGTTACAATTTATTTTTTATTAACCTTATGTGTTTTTCGGGATTATTTAATTAATGTGTTAAAATATATGTGCTCATATTTTTTTATAATATAATTATAGATTTTGCTAACAGCTTTTTTAAATGACTTTCCGAGAGAGAGAGAGAGAGAGAGAGAGAGAGAGAGAGAGAGAGAGAGAGAGAGAGAGAGAGAGAGAGAGAGAGAGAGAGAGAGAGAGAGAATGAATGAATTGTCTTTATTTAGGGGCGAGGTTATATAAAATACAACTTGATAGTACCTAATAAAAAATTAAATACAATTAAAAATAACAAAGATAATATAAAAAATTAACAAACTTAAATTTAAACTAGCTACAAAATGAAATTAAGAATTTTAAAAAATAAAAATTAACAATCTCAAAATTAAAGTAACAAAATGAAAGTTATAACTTAAAATAAAATAAAAATTAACAAATTTAAATTTTAACAACATAATAAAATTTAGAATTTAGAAACAAAATAAAATAAAATGAAATACTGCAGTTTACATGTGTTGATACAGATAAATACAATCACACATACACACACACAAACACCAACATAAGCACATTCATACATAATATCAATTAAAAAAGACACCACATAATTAAAAACATCACTACTATTACTACATAAAAGCTAAAGAAAGTAACAAATACTTATTTCAATCATTCACACGTATTACAAAATAAAAACTAACTATTCCGCCACACCCAGGGATGAGGACACCAAATCCATTCTATTCAAAAAGAAGGTCTAAAGTAATTTTGAAAACTGGACATGACTGTCGACAGATTTAAGTGTCTCTGGAAGTAAATTCCACAAGCGGTAAGCGGACACAGTAAACGATTTATTAAACATAACAGTTGTATGTAGCGATATCTATCATAAGCAAAGTGGAACCTCTTCTAGTGCTCTTTGCACTGATATCAGAGGTGAAAACAAACTTTTCTGCTAAGTAATTCGGCACTCCAGTTTTTAGGACCGAATGCAAAATAATTAAAATATGAAATGATCGGAAATCGTTAAGTTTTAGAAAATTAAGTTCTTTATAATAAAGAGTTACACGAGCATTGCTTTTTAAGCCAAAAATAAATCGCACGCAGTAATTCTGTGCCCGCTGCAACCTGTTAGCTAGAACAACAACAGTACTGAGCCCTGTGGAACTCCACTACAGACATCCCTTCAACTTGACCTATCATCACCAACACTAACGCACTGACTTCTGCCAGAAAGATAGGACTCCACCAATGTGATGCATATAGGCGCCAAACCCATATGTCTTAATTTCACCAAAAGCAATGAGTGGTTTACGCAATCAAAAGCTTTAGAAAAATCCAACAAAGTTAGGATAGTCAGTTCTCTACGATCCATTGCTAACCTCACATCATCTGTTACCTGAAGCAAAGCTGTGGTAGTACTATCCAGTGCGAAATCCAGATTGCAGTGGACTGAGTATGTTATTTGATTCGAGGAAATTAGTCAATTGCTGTTGCACTATACGTTCTAGACATTTAGATAAAGCTGGCAATATACTTATTGGTCTAAAATCAAATAAACACGAAGGTTGGGATATTTTACCAATAGGACGGACAAATGCAGACTTCCAGACAAGCGGATAAATACCAGTTGTAAGTGATAAGTTAAATAAATTTACAATAACAGGCAATGTAAAAGCAATAGTTCCTTTAATAAACCAATAGGAATGCCATCCACACCAACAACATTAGAAGTAAGTCTACGTATAGCTTTAATGACATCAATTTCTGAGACTGGAGAGAAATTAAAAACTTTATTTGATAGATCATGGAGGTCTTGTAAGGTCAATATAATATAATCATTTATAGACCCATTATCTGTGGCCAAAGGAGTTACGAAATAATTATTTAAATCTTCAATTGACGCGTTTACCGGATGATGACTTTGTACTTTAACTATACCTAATCCTTTAATACCACGCCATAAGGCAGCAGAGGATTTGTTTTTGTTAAAAGAAGTATAAGAATATCTAATTTTAGCATTTCGTTGTTGCTGTTTTACTTTGTTTCTAAGGCCATGATAGTGCTCAATGTCATTAATATTTGTAGTTTTCTTCGATTTACAGCATCACGTTGATTCAATAACAGTTGAATTGCATTCAAATTCCAGGGAGCCGGAGATGCGTAGTTATGCGTTTAGTTACAATAGGGGCATGTTTATTGTAAATATCTAGTAACATTTTATTAAATTCTTCTACCATTTCGTCAATATATAGAAATTATTTTTTGCATCCCAAGGCTTAGCAGCAACATCAGTCAAGAAAACATCTTGGTTAACATTTTTGAAATTTCTATACGAAATTAATTTAGGTGGTGACTGCAATTTTTATAGCATACACAAAGTATACAAGATCATGTGAGGAGAGTCCTGAGACAGGAATCTGTCCATGATGTACAGTATGTGATAAGTCACTTACAGCCATCATATCCAGAAGAGTGGCAGAAGTATTCGTAAAGTGTGTGGCTTTAAATGGTAATATATATGCATATTGCAAGTATAGAACATATTTGTCAAAAATGTTGAGTCGAATGTCTCAGGTCCCAGTAAGTCAGTATTAAAGTCGCCCGCAACAATAACATGTGTGTATGATGACATGAAATCCAACAGCAGTTTCGAATTCAGATAAATATCCAATTTTTGGTGGTCTCTAGCACAACCCCAAGAGGATTTAATCCCCAAAAATTTAACCCTTTGCGCTCGAAGACGGTATTTATAGTTTGTCCTCGTCGCTCGTATGGCCAGCTGTACTGGCCGCCACCATTTGCGTGTCAGGTCTTATTCATTTTTGCTATAATGTCCTCACAACTCGTATGTCCAGCAGTAGTGGCCAAGATAGAATACGTCTATCGCTCGAATGGCCAGTACCACTGGCCACTTGACAAATATGATATTTTCTAATATTTTATTTGTGTTATAATGTCTGGTGAGTACTGAAACCTATCGGACAACTCTTGAACTAAATAATCACATGTTTTCATTTTTTTCGCGGCAAACAGTGCATACGGTAATTTTATACGAGTAAATTAGTTCAGTGAATGACATTGCAGTGTGTATGTGATTTAACTGTCTTACATTTTATGTTGTTAACCAGCTGTAAAGTGTTTTTATTTTGTAAATAGTATTAGTAAGTATAAATAAAACAATTTTAATTGATCTTTACTTGTTCGTTAAATGTGAAGTAGTTTATGTATGAATATAACATGACTGTAAAGTCCTACTTTATAACAATTTATTTAGTTATGTTTGTTAAAAATATACATATAAAAGTTTAATTTCCCAAACGTATGTTTATCTTAGTATTAGTAACTATAAATTAAAAAATTTTAATTGAACTTTACTTGTTCTTTATACAATAATTACTATGAGTGTGCAAATAACACAGAAGTCATTTAAAAATAATTCCGAGCTGGCAAGGGAAACAACAAATATGGCTGCCGAGTAGTCAATGACAGTAGCGCGGCCAGCTGTACTGGCCATTCGAGCGGCGAGGACAAATTACAACAAAACAAATGTGAGCTGTCTACAACCTTGATGTGGCCAGTGCTACTGGCCATTCGAGTGCAAAGGGTTAGGTTCAATAAAAATGAATTCAGGTCTGGCTAAGTAAGAGAGAGTGAGAGAGAGAGAGAGAGAGAGAGAGAGAGAGAGAGAGAGAGAGAGAGAGAGAGAGAGAGAGAGAGAGAGAGAGAGAGAGAGAGAGAGAGAGAGAGAGAGAGAGAGAGAGAGAGAGAGAGAGAGAGAGAGAGAGAGAGAGAGAGAGGTCGAATAGAAAGAAAAAAGTAAATCTAGTGAATAAAATTAAATAAGTACGATGGGTGTTCAATAAGTAAAGAGGCAAATAGGAGTAGTGTTAAAATGTTTTATTAGATATAGGTATGTTTCCACTCCATGCTTTGGCGCTTGGACTTGGGCTCAAAGAGATGTATCCAAGTTTCATCACAAGTGACAATTCTTTCCAAAAAAGCTTCTCCTTTTTCCTGATAACGTCTCTTCAGTTCCTGGCAGATTTGAAGTCTGACATTGTTGTGGTTGTATGTCAACAGTTTTGGAACCCAAGTGCGCATGTTTTGAGGTATTTCAACTTGTCATGAATGATTGAGTGGACAGTGTATGGCACTGTATTCAGCAATTTGAACCACTGTAATTCTTCAGTCTTCTTGAATAAGAGTTTCGATTCGGTTTTCCATCAAAGCATGTGAAACCTCAATCGGTCAGCCTGAACGTTGCACATCAATCAAATTTGTTCGCCCAAGTTTGTACCGATCTATCAACTTATAAAAGTTTGCACGGTTTATACAACTTTTCCCATATTGTCTTTTAATTCTTGAATAAATTTCAGATGGTTTTGTTCCTTCAGAAAACTAAAATCTAATAACAGCTCGTTGCTCTTTCAATGTGCAATCTTCAAGAGAACTTGCCATTTTCAAAACATTGCAACAATAAACAAATGTTCAGCAATGACAAACAGCTGTATTAGAATGTTGGCAGTGTTGCTAACTCACAATATTGATAATTATAAAATTTCTCAGGTGATTGTTTTTCAACCTGGAAAGGTTTGTCACTTTCCTTATTGAACGCCCCTAGTAGAATTTTTTTTTAAACTTAACATCAAGAATAAATTTTACTTGAAAAGAATAAAAAGTAAAATTTCATTCTTTCAATCGAGCAAAATAGTAAGATAGATTGTTGAAAGTGGAAATCAACTTGGGGCTAGAAGCTCATACTAAAATTTTAAGAATAAAAGTAAAAATTTTCAAATCTTACACCAAAGAAGGCTAAGTTATTGCAAGTAGTGCAACAAAAGTGAAACCCAAGTAAAGGTAAGTGGCCCAACAAAGTTGGACACGAATTCTACACTCCAAATCGAAATATAAAATCGTTACAGGGTACTTTTATTGAAATAGTCAATGAAAATACACTGTGGTCTGGAAGTACTGAAGTGCTGCAATCAGTAATTTTTTTCTGATTTTGAGTACACATAACATCTGATTTGTGTTTCACTTAGAGGTCAAACATCTGATGATTTATAGATAGGTCTCTGATATGACCTTGTATTTGGTATTTGTATGCAACTATCAAATCTTTTCTGTAATTTCATGCTATTAACCTAACCTAACTTATTCTGATTTTACAAAGATAAATTATGTGTGTGGTACACTATCAAGACAAAATTTGTACATAACTTCACCTGTTGAAATTTTAATGCTGTATGGTCGCTGCTAGCTAGTCTTTGTTACGGTTCTTTTTGTGGAACCACCAACTTTTAGTACAAAATCAGTCTTGTGGTGACAAATGTCGCTAAAGTTTTTTTTTTTGTTTTTATATTGACTGCTGGCTCCATTACTAAAATTAATTATTTTTCTACTTCTGATGTTACTTTCTTCACTTCTTCAACGAAATATTTTTGAAAAGTATGTACAGCAGCAGTGTGGTCACTTTTAACACATAAGCTCTCGCAGTAGGTACTTGCCTTCATTATTTTTTTCTGTAGTAAACCACATAGGGATGTAAGGTAGCTTGTGAATTGGATGAATGGAAACTCTGAATTCGGCTTGTAGGTCAAAAGTGAAGTTCTCTGTAAAATCACATAGTGTTATACAAACATCTTTTGATAAATTTGCCTTGAGTTTTTCAAATGTTTTGACTGTACTTTTGAAATAAAGTGTTGTTTCTTTAATAATAAAAGCTTTTCAACTAAGTCTTCAAAAAAATCATCAATAGACTAACCGACTTATTAGTTCTGTTCGATCAGTACTAACCCACTGCATATAAACAACATCATCAATTTCATCCCTTAAAAGCTAAAGAAAAATTCTTTCACTGGACAAAACTGAAAATTCATAATTTGTGTGGTGGGGAGTCTACTTGCCCAGACTTGAATGCATTTGCAGTGGTGAAGAGTCTTCAATTTCAGACCTGAATAACTGAGTGGTAGCTGTATAGTAACTATTTGATTTTAGACAAATCAAAATATTTGAAGACCTATTAAAAAAAAGGATGTAACTCGCAAGCCTGAAACTTTTTAGGGAAGTATTTTGCCCTATACTATAAAAACTAAATCCAGAGAAAAAAAGAATTTGAGTCTTAGTATTATCTTTACCATTTTTAATTTTGAGAGATTTTATTTTGAAAATGTTAACATTTACATATTTGTTTTTGTTTTGTTTTTTACAATTAAGTAGGCCTATATATACAGGACAGAAAATATTGTACATTTATGGTCTTTTATATGGTTTTTGTTTGAACTAAATATCTTTAAAAACCAAGAAGCTACAGAGTTTAATGCAAACCTCCATAAAATGCAAAATAGGCTGACACACCTATGACCACTCAAAAAAACTGAACATCTAAATTTTTTTCTCTCTCTCTCTCTCTGAATAAGTTTTCTCTCTTAAAAGTTTTCACCTCTCTGAATAAAGTACAAACATTAGTAAAAAAAAATGAAAAATAAATAAATTTTGTAAGCAACCATCATCTGTTGATATTTTATGGATTGTCTCAACAACTTCCATGTCAAAAAAATTTTACTAACTTCCTCAAAGTCAAAGTCATATTGTCACTTTTTTTACAAAAGAAGAGTTACAAAACCATTATTTTGTAGGTAATTTTATAGATTAGCTGGTCACCAGGTAATTTTTTGTCTTAATCCTTTACTACATACTATACCTTATTTTCTGAAGAATAATTTACTTCTACAACGTGGAATTCACTTGTTCACCGAAAAATCTCACTTTGAAAACAACGAAATCCAAGTGAAGACAAGCCGTTCTCATTGAACAGCCTTGTCGCTGGTTTCAAAATGCGTGTTATTATAAAAGGCTGGCAACTGCCGACAAAGGAGGTTGTGTGAACCGGACTCAGGGAGCGGCACGTTCCGTTGGACTTTCCCTTACGCAATTGGCTCCAACCCTCTGTCCCGTTAGGCTGTAGGCGGCGCTTCACTGCCAACACTCGCTGAATGAAGTTAGTATAGTGTAGTCATTGTGTAGGCCTAATGCGCATGCGTCAAACCAAACGTTATTCTCATTGCTATTATGTCTTGCGAACCTATAAACCCGTCAATTGTAAATTATAATTTTTCAGTGAAAAAAAGTGACCTCCTCAATGAAAATATTATTTATTCGTTAGATGTAAGTATGTAGTAGGCCTAGACGATAAAAATTTTTTGTTTAAATCCCGAAAATTAGCAGTTTGTTTTATGTAAACCATATATTGATCTTATGGTAAGCATTAAGCTAATTATTAGCCCGGTGTTAAGAAAGACTGACAACATATCACGTGATCTGTGATCTCAGATATAAACATTGAAATTTCGGTAAATATGCAGGAGAGTTGTCCGATAGATTTTCGTCTTCAATTTCGGCATTTCGTTTTCAAAATAGGAAAATATTAATTCAATTCATTTAACAAATTCAATTATTCATACCATTTCATCCCTTCTGTTTTCATATATTACAGATTACACACACAGTACAATCTTACATATAGGCCTAATTTAGAAGAGCCTAAATAATATGTTCGGTAATGAACCCCTCTGTGCCCACTCAACCTACAGAGATGAGGATGTCTCATTGAAAAGCTTAGTCTGAGATCAATAGTATATTGAAGAACGTGGTAGTGTGATCTAACCCACAAGGCACTTTTGCTGGGTTTGTAAATGGTTTTTGGAATTCTACCGAGTCGATTTTCATGTGGTTGTTATGAAAGAACATTTTTCCATTATTTGCAAAAAAAAATATATATGTCAATTTTATTTACATTTATATTTAAAACACGTCTTTTTTAAATATACATTAACAGAACTATTCAATACATTTCATGTGTTACACCTAATCAGCTATTTTAAGTATGTATTGTTACATTGGGCTCTATAAGAACTAAATATTCTATCTAAAATCAAGTTTATTGAAAAACTTTCCAAATTGTTTCATAATGTTCTATGCTAGCTCTAACTTATTTTTGTGCTGAATTATCAAGTAAGCCTAATGAACTTAATTAGCTATTTCAAGTATGTATTACGATTTGGCTTTTATAATTAAATATGTATGTAAAATCACAAAACCAAGTTTAAAAACACTTTCCAAATTGTTTTACATTGCTCTATCCTAGGGCTAACCTATCTTTGTGCTCTAAAAAACACTCCTTGCCCTTTCAACCTACAGATATAGGGATGGTCTTATTGGAAAGCTTATGATTGAGGAGCCTATATATACAACGTTATTGTGTGACCTAATCCAAGGACACTTTAGCGGGTTTTTTTAATTGTTTTTAAAAAAACATTATTTAAAACCACATGAAATCTCTTTGCTATTAGTCTAAATATAGGTACGCTAAAAATTGTCTCCTTCATCTGGTGAACTTTGAAATTATAACAAAACAGATACCTAGAAACTTAATTCATTTTGTTTGTTATTACAATATTACCGAAAGAAAACAATCAAATTTGAAAAGCTAGCTTTGTAATATTAAGGAGCAGTACATTTCATTTTTTATTTATACCTACTACAACCTATAAAAATATTTAATAAATAAAAAATATGATAAGAAAAAATGGTACTTACGTATTAACGCCACCGCAGCAGAAGTTGCTAAATACGCATGCGCCAATATTTGCTTACTTTGCGATATAATTATATATCACGACAGGTTTGGCCAGGTGTTTATATATATACAAACACCTGGCCAAACCTTATATATATAATCACCTGGCCAAACCTTTCGTAAGTTTATTGAAGTTAATAATTTGAAATTAGATCATGGATAAACATGAGCTTTAAAAGTGAAGTGCCGCCAATCTACGCCTAAAATTTTTGCGACAAATCATAAAATGAAACTATATGAATCTCAAAGCTGAAAAAAATGGAATCCTGCTTCCCTTAAACCAGTTTGCTCTTTAATAGCGCATGCGCATTAGCGCAACTTCTGCTGCGGTGGCGGTAATACGTAAGTACCGAAAAAATTGATGCAACACTTGGAAGGGGGTCTACGGCCGATTGTCATAATTTTTTTTTTCTTATGAAGTTTCCAAAATAGGTTAAAATATGTATAACTAAAGTTAGGGGGTATAACTTTTGGTCTAATTGAGGCAAAAACTAAATAAATATTGATGTTCTGATAGCCTACATTTTTTTATTGAGAACATGAACAAAACGTATTGTTGGCAATCAAATTATAATCAAATCAATTAAGTTTTGTAAAATATATTACGAAGTCATTTTTCTTAAGATGAACAGTTTGGAGGAAGCTTTCAATGTAGCTATAGTATAAACTTCTTTGAAATATTCCTTCCAGTCGAGTTCAAATATAGCCTAAACACGACCTTTAGTTTCGATTCTACAAACCACGCCTGAATTGCTGTCGTATTTAGGGTGAGACAGGAACTCATGAATATTTGTTTGTTTTAAGAATGCAACATAGAGTAGACCTACTGGCCGTATTTAGGGCTAGTTTAATATAAATATTGTAGAAAAAAAAATTATTATTCATAATAAGTTTACTTACATTTTCTTCGTCCCAAATAATTATGGCAGCTACAAAATTAGCATTTTCTATGTTTATGTATTTTCCAGCATCTCCTTTGTGCTCTAACTCTTGATATTTACAAAACTCTGTGTCCAGATAGGCAAATTTATATAAAAATGTGTACAACAAAATACTAAACAATACAAATCTATACATTATAGTACGGTACATGATTTAAAAATTATTGTAAAAATCTTACAAAATTGTAGTTGGTGATGATTTTTGTGGTTAATTGTTTTAAACAATCCACAAAATCCTCTGCCTTTGTGAATTTTATAGGCCTACTACTGAATTTAATTTTTCTTCTTCATTCGGAAATAAAAAAGGGTTGGAATTATAAGTGCAATAAAAATACAATACTCCTATAGGGTTATATTGATAGCTTTAGTTGAGTTATTTCTATGAATAATTTATTTATTATAGCCCTAAAAGTCTTGTGTAAATATAGTTTGTTGAAAAACGTGAATGTACAGAAAACCCTAAAGAGTTCTTACTAGTCGTAATAGGCTAACTCGGGAAATAATTAATGTTACTCATTAAACTAGATTGGTAATAATATATAAGATTTATTTTTTTTTTGTACACTCAATCGTTTTTGAATCCTACTGAATTAACTACATTTTTTATCAGGTGTCACTAAATCCGCCAAGAGGACATCTACCAAGAATCTAAACGAAACATAATGATCTTCATCTCAAAAAAAATGTCAATTCGGGAGTTATCAGTAAAAACTTACAATCTGTCTATGTTTTTTTCTCACCTTTTGTGGTTTTTTTTTTTTACTTATCTATTATTATTATTAATTTCTCTTTATTTTATTATTACTTTTAAGGAATCTAATACTACATTAATGAAACAATAACAATGGATTACACTGAACGAATAAAAGCTTTGCCTTTTATTTATTTAGCTAAAGATGAAAAACATGGGATAAAGTTCACATATATAAAATTATAAGAAAATAGTTTAACCAAAAGAGAAATAGCAAAGTTCAGGACATAAGGAAGTTCATAATCACAAAAAAAAAAATACACAATATATTTGAGAAGTGTTTATCACTATCAGTCTTTTACGAACAATTTTATAATATTGGAAATTAGAAAGTTTTATCACAATCTGTTTCACTGTCTCTGTGATTTGCTCCAGCTAGCATATTTCATTAAAAGAAAGGGGGGATTCAACAATATAATAGTCGAGAGCTCGAGAAACTTAACCTCGGGAGGTTGGTGCCGACTCTTCCCAAAGGTTATTCAAAAAGATAAAATGCATGAATTGAAATAATAATAATATTAGAACTATGTCTATATTTACTGTAAAATGAAATTATGTTAGTTTATATACTGTGGGGAGAAGTTGTGTGCATGTCAGTGTATAAGGGGAATAAATAAATAGTCTACAAACTTTAAAATAGTCTTCACTGTTCACAAGTATAGTATTATAATGAATAATTGATTGTTTTGCTCATATAGCAGGATTGGTACTAGTGTAGAAATGAAATTGTGATATGTTTAACAACTCAAAATGGTCTAATCTCACCAATATTCCTCTGTTTGGGTAATATTTTGTTCACTGTCGTCTTTCACTGTACAGTACTAACAAACACTTTTTTAGAACTTCGTATACTTTATTAAACACTATTAACATTCACTGGATTCGATTGGATTTGATTAAATTCATCTAACATGCAGAGCATTCTTCTATGCTTCTTATCTCGTTGTATGCCCTCGCTTCACTCATTTTAAAATGGACGGAAATTCAAACTGCTGCTACCTTGATTTTCTTATTTCACCTGGGGTTGGACTTTTCATATAAGTGTGTGCGTGTGGTGATTGAGTGTTATTTTATTTGTATAATTTGAATTAATCACGTTTAGAATAGTGTCAAAGTGTATATTAGCATTTGATAATACTAATAAATAATTATTAATGAAAAGAATCTAACAAAATACTTAAATAACTCCTTAACAAATAAAAAAGAGCCTTACTACATAGTTACATTTGAATTAGAGCTAAGATAGGCGGATCAGTTCCTTGTATGTTTGATTTGAATCGACCAATCACAAATTAGTTTAATCACAGGACTTGGCAATGCTTCTAGTGACGTCACGTTCCACAATGTCGGACTAATTACGTTTTGGCTAGTTCTTGCTGGCGAAATTAATTTATTCTGCTTTATGCGTACAGATATTAGAGAAGGCCTAACAACCTTTTATGTCTATGGGATTTGGACCTGTCTATTGGTATAGTTAGGTTTCCTTGTTGATATTGCGTTTTATTAGAATTTAATTTATTCTGAAGCCTTCCGTTTAAAATTTCGTGTTCGATTGTTTACTTACTTCTGACTTCATGTTTGTATGTTAGTCTGGGGAATATCGATTGTGTTAACCTAATAATTTTCCTAGTAAGTTGGAACATTTTTAATTCATTTTGAGGTGGCGACTATGGGTTAACAATGTCGAGAAATATTTTTAATTTGGCCAAATCGTAACGAAGTCGGGGATTCTGTTCTATCTAGGCGCCTATATATCAGTTTCGCGTGTTTCCCGATAGATGTCGTTTGAGTTGGGGTTTGAATGACATTCCTTGCTTTTATTGAATCTTGGTTTTATTTTGTTTTATAATCTGTAACCAAGGATTTTTATAAGAAACCTAAATATCTTAAAATTGTTTTTGCCGATTTCGATGACTGATGAAGATTACTCAACCAATGAGTCAAAATTCAAGTTTAAAATGTTAGATTTAGGAAACATTTAACTGCTGAAAATATATATGTATTTTAACTGAGGTCAGTTAAGAATACATTTCAATCAATATTACGTACACCAGGTCGAATTTATGATACAAGCAATATGAGTGAAGAACATTTTTAGTAACTCTAGTTGTTTATTAATAGACGAGACCTGTAGTACGCAAAACCTTTCTGACGTAGGCCTAGATTATCTTTTAATTAGTATTTAATACACTAGAATCAATATTTATAAAAATATAGGCTACCACAAAGTCCTTCCTCTAGATCACTACAAAAATACATTTATAAATTTTCTGATCGCAAATTTTTTAACTGGTTTGGGTCAATAAAATCTTCCCATTGCCCTAAACAATATGAATGAAATCAGCAGAGCCGATTATGAAAAAATCACATGTTCCTTTATAATTAATTAGATCCATGATTCTGTGGTTTCTATCGATAGAAACTAGAATTTTTGAATACTGGCCACCAAGTGTTTTGGGGGAGGGGTACAATTTAACGAAATTTTATAAATATCGTTAGGATCGATTTTTCAAAACAAAATTTTTGTGTTGTTGTCGTATAGCAGGTAGCCTACCCACAAGTTTTTAGTTATCAATGTGTAAACACATTGCACAAACTTTCCTACTCACCCCTAAACAAAATAAAACTGAGCCAAAACTAGGTAATTGTCAGAATTTTTTTTTTTTATTTTCTATCAAAGAGTGAGTGAAAATGAAAGATGGGCGCCATGTTTAAACAAATATTTCTATATTAAAGATGATCCAATGATAACACAGGCCAACAGGCTAAAAATTTTTTTTAGGTGCTGATAATCTTTGAGCTGATTTTTACTATAGCCTATTTCTGTCCCTGAATCCAAATATAAAATCCGTTTTTAGGTACCGGTATCAGCTCTACTTTTATAGATATGTCACATCCAGAAATTAGTTCTTTTAATACTTCTTTTATTGAGGAATGGATTATTCACAGTTATATAAACTGGAAAAAATACAACTAAAATCCACAACTGTTCAATCAAGCGGAACTAAGTGACCTCGTTAGAGATTTAAACTTATCGAAGGAAGCATCGGAGCTACTGGCTTCAAGATAAAATGAAAATAATTTACTAGAACTAGGTACATAAATTACTTTCTATCGAACAAGGGAAAAGGATTTCCTACCATTCTTTAAATAAGAAGACAACCTTACTTTCTGTTTAGACGTTAAGAGGCTCTTGGAAAAAATGGGACTTCCACACTACGATGCCAATGATTGGCGTTTGTTTATTAATAGCTCCAAGTGTAGTTTAAAATGTGTTCTACTTCACAATGGTGACAAATTTGGCTCAGTACGGATTGTTCATTCAACTGTAATGCAAGAAGAGTATGATACAATAGCTTTGGTCCTACTGAAGATAAAATACCAACAACATCGCTGGGTGTTTTGTGTAGACTTAAAAATGGTAAACTTTCTTCTTGGGCAGCAAAGCTGCTATACAAAATATCATTGTTTCTTGTGCCTCTGGGATAACCACTGGATAAAAAAAGAGTGGCATAAGAGAGAAAGCTTGGTAGTTGGGTAAAAAAACATTATTTATGAGTCTTTAGTTGAACGGGAGAAAATCATCGTACTAACCCTGCATAACAAGCTAGGCCTAATGAAGCAATTTGTTAAGGCCCTTGATGCTAATGGACCATGCTTTGCCTACATAGGAAGAAAGCTGCCTTTCAGATAAGTACGGAAAAGCAAAGCTGGAATCTTTGATGGACCACAGATAAGACTACTTACAAAAGATCAAGTTTTTGTAGAGTCAATGAATGAGATCGTAAAAAAATCTTGGCTTTCATTTGTTGGTATAATGAAAAATGTGAAGCAAAAAAGGGAAATCACAAAAGTGAAAACTATGTTGAGCTCGTAAACCATATGTTGAATAACTTACAAACACTTGGATGTAATATGAGCATCAAAGTACACTATCTACACAGCCACTTTCCTGAAAATTTAGGTGACAAAGTGAAGAACAAGGTGAAAGATTTCACCAAGATATCAAAACGATGGAGGACGGCTACCAAGGAAGATGGGATGCCCATATGATGGCAGATTACTGCTGGAGTTTGAAACGAGACTGTTTGACAGTTCACTCAAGAAATCGAGAAAAAGAAGCTTCCGTTGGGTTGATTAAAGTAATGTGTTATTTTGATATTCAGTGAGTTTTGTTTTCTCAAAAATAATTGTATATATGTTAAACTGTATAATAAGGTTTTATTGTGGTTTGACTTAGTTAAATAGCTTTGTAATTATATATCTTTAATAGTTCTGTGTTTTTATTTCAATATAATATATCCATATCAATATATTTACACATCATTTCGTAAGCACTGACATACAAATTAAATTATCTTGAAAACTAGAGCTGATAGGGGAAAACTAAAACCATATTTGGATTCAGTATACTTAAAATCAGCCCTCAAAACTTTGGCACCAAAACTACTGTAGAACTGTGACAAGGAAAAAATTAAGATGTAGGGTATGTATGCAATCTTATTATCTTGGAAGAATTTGAAACACATAAAGTACTTGAGCAAGGAGATGGGCTGGAGTGTGGATTGTTTATTTTCACTATAGAAAGTAGGGTAAGGAAGTTTAGGATACAGGTCAGTGGAACCATATTTGAAGAGTGCACAGGAAGAACTATTAAAGTCACAACATCAAACTTTAGAGAAAAATAGTTTTTAAGTTTTCATTTAGTGTTGGGGAATCTAAAACTATTTTTTATATAGGTGCAGGATACATAGGCCTAATATGGTAGTAAATATATTTTTATATATTGTTTACTATATTTTCCGAACATTTCCTTTTTCAATGTATTATAAAAAAACCAAGCAAATACACAACTTGCAATGGAATAACTAGCAAAGTCTTTTGCAAAAGATAACTAATAAATCTTTTCCCCTGTATAACTAACTGCTTCTACCCACTAGAACTAGGCTACGCTCATTGCTGATTCAATTTACACAGCAGTTGCAAGTTATTTTTGCTGTATATTTTCAATAAGTCGTTCTTACCATTAAATAAACTATGTGTAGGCTAAATAAGGCACAATAAATAAAATTAAGAAAAATAATGAAATGAAAGAACTAGGCCTATACTATTCAATTCTTGTTATTTTATAGTTTGGTGTACTACCGGTACATCATTGTTAAACATTATTAGATGGGAAAAAGTTCCTTTGAAGTAAAATTAATTAATGTAAATCCTTGTCATTTTTCTTCCTTAAGGTAATTGTCACCGATACTAGCTAAGAAGTCTTCACTCTCTGATGGCTCATCAGCACTGGTTTTGAGACTGTTGATATTTTCTTTCCTTCTGGATTGCAAAAGCGTTTAAAAAAATTGTAAATCATTGTATTTTGCAATGCTGATTGGTAACTGGTGTAGATGTAGTATTAGAGACTTCTCAATGGGTACGGAGGGTTTGAGCACACTTGATTTGGCCCACCTGCCTTCAAATAGAGGTTGATCCAAAATCATTCTTGGTATTTCTTGAGTCACCAATATTTCTCTAATAGGCCTTGTTGGAAATGGATATTAGAAACAGTGGGCTGAGATATTCATTCCAACCGTAAAAAAGTCGATTATGCAATCAACTACCATTGGGTTGTTCCTAGCACTTCTGAATACCTCATGCCAGTCATCTGGCACTTCACAATGTGATTTTACATTGATCAGTGCCATATTACAATCACACTCTATATATCTATGACTTGTTACAGGAAAAATCACCGTGAAAGAGTCAAGCAATTAATTGTATATTGTGTACAACATGGTACATGAACTTGAAAACAAAATAATTCTTATTCTGGCCTGAACCCTGAACATGAATCACAGAATATGAGAAGGTGCTTTACCATATGGGGCATCTTAGTCGTCAGATAGTCGTGTACACATGTACTGACTTCGTCAGAACATTTTTTACTAATAGTTTTGTCATAAGTGTAAAAAAAGGCTTTTTTAGTTCATGTATATTAAAATTGCATATCTTCAGCTGTCTTATGTAGTACCATCAGGGCCGGTTTTAGACATTTTTCTAGTGTAAGCGAACAAAATTTCGGCGCCCCCCCCCCTAAAAAACTTATTTGGTAGTAAGGATAATCTCTGGATACGTTTAAAAATACGAGTAAATATAAATGCTTAAAAATGTCCGAAACGTGCGAAATATGAATAAACATAGAGGCTTAATTATCAGCATGTATTAAACATACTCACCCTTATTTATTGAATATAACATTTAAAAAATTAAAAAACCAATTACATATATAAAAATATAAAGTTAATTAGGTGTGAATAAATAAATAAATACAACAGTCAGTTTTAAAGAAATTAAACAATTTATTTACTCGTAAAATAAAGACAAACTTAAAACGTTTACACTAAACACTGGAAAGAGATTTTCCTTGCTTTCATTTTGGCAAATTCGTTGAGAATGTAGTCAGTGTCCATTTGGTTTAACAAATCATTCTCAATGGCCATTGTTGCCAGTCCACTCAAACGTTCCTGACAAATGGTGGATCTGAGGTAAGTTTTTATTAGTTTCAACTTGGAAAAACTTCTTTCACCACTTGCTACTGAAACAGGGAGCGTCAGAAGGATTCTTAAATCTTTGTATATCTTCTTAATCTTTGTTTTAAAGAAACAAAAACATTAGGGAATGTGTCCATATAATCATTTTTTGTTATATACGACAAGGCCGTACTTGGAGAACTTCCGGGTGGCAACATTGGCGCAAAAATGTCTAGCTCTTCGAACAGTTCAACTCCGTTTACGTCACATTCTTCTCTATCACTCAGAACATTGTGAAGTTGTATACAGGCGTCTTTCAAAGTCTTCTTGTCCCATGTCTGAAGATTCCTAATGTCATAAAGAAAACCTCTTGCTGTGGTTTTCCATTAGTTCAAACCTCTCTTTAAGTGAGTTGATTGCCGTATCAAGCACCACAAAGAAAAATTTCACTTTGAATGATGCCAGTCCAGCTTGAATCGGTTCATCCTCACTCTCATAGGAGAATTGCCTCTTTGTTTTCCTGTGACGAACTTCGGTTTCTTTTTCAAATTCAACAGAAACACCAATTTTTTCTGCCAGCTCTGAAGCGTCTATGATAACGCTATTGAGACCTTCATCAGATCTCATATTTTCCAAAAATGTCTGAACACTTTTCACGAGGTCCATTGAAGTTTGCAAAGTAGATGAGGCTTTTTGCAAGGTCTTACTCACCATGTTTATTTTAAAAAGGATATTATGCCAAGTAACCAAGCAACACAAAAATTTGAAAGTTTGAAGTTTTCTTATTACTCCTATTGCAGTGTTCTTGCTAAAAGCATCCAGCTTGTGGTCTTGAGAGGCTTCATACAAAGCATCGTATATTTCCTCAATGTGATATCTAAGAGGTACTATGGCTTCAATCCTACTGTCCCACCGAGTATTACTAAGGGGTTTCACTGTTAGATTGGTTATGTGTTTCATCAAAATACTCCACCTGTGAGTTGAACTAGAGAAAAAGTTGAATATTTCTTGAAACGTACTAAAACAATCAACTGCAATAGGGCAGCATCGTTAACCACTAGATTCATAGAATGGTTACCACATGGCACGAAAAATGCCCTGGAATTCAAATCAAGCACTCTTTTCTGGACTCCAGCATGCTTTCCTCTCATGTTGGAGCCATTATCATATCCCTGGCCCCTCATTTCTTTTAACGGGATGTTCCGTTTAGCTAACTCACTGAGTAAGACTTCTGCGAGAGCTTCACCTGTTGTATCCTTGATAGGCAGAAAGCCTAAAAAATTTTCTTTAATTGACACTTCCTCATTTTTAACACATGTAACAAATCTCACCACCATTGTCATTTGTTCTGTATGCTAATATCGGGTGTACAGTCCAGTATTATAGCATAATATGTTGCTTGTTTTAGGTCACTTATGATTCGGTCTTGGATCTTAGTAGACAAGAGATAAATAAACTCATTTTGTATTTGTTTGCTCAAATAGTAAACATGTGTCTCTTCTGAAGTAACTCTTCTTACATGTTCAGCCATGACAACATCAAATTTGGAAATATACTCTACAAGTTTCAAAAAGTTCCCATTGTTACGCTCGAAAAGAGACTCTTTTGTTTCTCGAAAAGCCAACCCCTGAGATCCTAAAAATTGAACAACACAAATAAACGTTTCAACATTTGGTTCCAATGTTCTGTTTCAGCTCGAATGGTTCTCTCATGCTCCTTGTCGATTGTTCTTTCCAAACGTAATCGCATGGACAATTCACGCCAAGATTGACAATTGTATATGTGGGTAGAAGATTTCTCATGACTGGTCAAAATCTTGGTTAAGTTTTGCCAGTCAGAATATCCTTGGTATCCGGCAAAAGATGAATTCACATTTCCAAAGACTTTGCAGGCAAAGCAAAATACTGCATCTTTTTGTATTGAATATATCAACCAATTCCTATGGAGTTGTTCCTTATTGCTAAGTTTTCTTTTGTAATGAATTGAAGAGAATTTTCTACCCTTACCATCAATGGGAAAGTTGATGTCAGTAACTTGCACAGGACCACGCTCAGTAAGAAGTTTTCGTATCTCATCTGTGATTTTTTGCAGCCACTCTCCACAGTCCATCGATAGTAGCGTTGACGGCGTGCCTCCGGACAGCTTCTGATCCTACAATACAAATCCAATGCTAAATTTTTTATCGTCGCATATGTAAAAACTAATGTTTAATGAGTTTTTTTTAAATAGTTATTTGATATAACTCAATTCAATAATTGTTATATATACAATTATGTATATGTTTAGAAAGAAAGCAATATTTTTTAAATCTTATTTTTAAACTTTATGAGAATAATAATTTATTTTTTCACAAAATTAGTACCAAATAAAATAAATTTTAAAAAACCAAACATTTTTAAATTATGTTATTTATTTATTATTTTATAAATAAATAGGAATCCCTTAGGCAAAGCTTGTATTGGGAATTCCTGCAAAAGAAAAATGTTTAGAATGTACTCTAAATAGATAAAAAAATACCGCTGACATAAAATGAAACAAAATAAACTAAAATTATAATAAGATAAAAACTGTCTTTAACTAAAAATAAGTAACTTCTCTAAATCTTTATACAGATATAAACATACAAACACATATTTATATAAACCCGCATTTATATACTATTCATACAACAAACATAAATGATTACTCTATATAACATAAGAAAACTTACTAATTAAAAAGTAGCAGAAATTGATTTAAATTAAATGTAAATTTCTATGTATAGTGAAACATTTGTAACAATTACTATACAAACATACTAAATGAAAGGCATTCATTATAAAATAAAATAGATATTTAAAAAAATAACAGGTAAAGTTCATATAATCAATAAAATTTGATTGATAATTAGCCTACACTGCTACACACACGCACTTGCACAAAGATACTGATGTAATAAAAATTCTCAAATTAAAAAACCTCTTGTATATAAGAGTAAAAATTATATACATTTAGTCAAGTCTAATATTTAGTCAAGTCAAAGTTTACAAAACAATATTTAGGTCACGTGATAACACTCTTATTTAGACTGTTATGTTAAATAACACCCCATTTCTACGCGCCAATACTATTAGGCCAATATAGGCTCTCCAATATTATTTCTTTTGTAAATAAATGTAACTAAACAAAGTAAAAAGGAATATAATGTATTTTGAATAAATGTTTTATTACTACCTATACCTACTACCTAAACCTGTATTAAAGCTTAACTATCCACTTATTTTAAATGTAGCCTAAATTAAATTTCTAAAATTAGACCTAAATTAACTTACAGTTTCATTGCTTGATGGCTAGTCGATGCAGTAGTTACAGCCTCCAATATTGGCAATTCATCTTCTTTTACATTGGCTGTTATAGCAGTATCGTCCTTGTCCAACTTCGTTGAGGAAGTTGAAGCTGTAATAAATTTATGTACTGCTTTTAATTGTATTATATCTTCTTTTGCGTGCTGCAGTTTTCTTTTGCGGTTGAAATACCCAGAGGGTTTTTACTACTACTGCCGGCACTAGTACTAGACATAACTTATGTTTAATAAACAAAGAAGCACTAGAATGCGAATGGTTAAGCGGCGTTTCGTTTTCTATGATTAGGATCGAACGATAGAATGTCACTATAATGCATGGCAAGAGGCAGTAGATGACTGAGTGACGCAAGACGCCACGGAGGGGGTGGGGCGTCTGCCGGACGAGTCCAAGTAGATAACGGAGGGGTGCCTGACGGACAAATCCATTTGTTATTATTTGTGGTTATTGTTATTTGGGAATAACAATAAATAAAGTAGTAGCAGTATGCGCAAGTTTCCCACCTTACGATATACGATTTACCCTAACTCCTTACTCCTACAATTTGGCAATGTAAATCAACTTCAACCTCTAGTCTCCTTCTTAAATACTGAACATTGGAGAGCGCTTAGGCTTTTGCTTGGCGCCCTACGCGACCGCGTACTTTGCTTACCCCTTAAACCGGCCCTGAGTACCATTATGTATGTGTCATTTGGTAATGTTGGGCCAACTCATGGATGACTATGATCGTGTTTCCCAGCCACGCTTAGAGTATGATCGATATTCCACTGTTTAAGTTGACTCTGATAGTTTTCTTTTGTGTATACCTTAACTTTAAAATGTTATTTACTCTGACTGTGATCACTTTTTCATGGCTTTTGACCTGCTATGTGATAGTCCAATGCAAGAGCATTATGGCAATATAAATATTTTCATTTTTCAATTTTTGACTAGATCGTTTTTCCTGTGCACCCTTCATTTATGTACAATACAATCATATGTTGATGACATTGACGACAAATACTGCTATGAGGGATGGATTTCTTGAAATGGAGAGAGCAACAAGAATGTTAGTAGTTGATTAATGAGACAAAGACAAAATATTGTCATCCATTTATCCGGAGATGTGGCCAAGGATAATAGGTGTATTAGAGCAAGGGATATATCCCATTAGGCCTATGGGTCACATCTTAGAGACCCATTCTAGAAAGGATGGAGCAATACTCATTTTAACCATTAAAATGATGGCAGAACTCATTTTAGACCTTTAACTAAGGTATTTAATGTTCCACTTGTTAGAATATAGCAATACGTATAGTTGTAGAAGTTTAGATTAAGATTCCAAGAGTAACAACAACTATTGTGACAGACGTCAGAAAGTTTGGTAATTGATTGCCTCGTAAAAGAAGTCATTGAATAACAACTATATATAAGCTCTGGAAAAGAGAGCTGGGGGCGGGGGCAGTGGATCACGAAAGGACTGTTGGAGGTACTGTTGATAACCAGTAAAGATTCTCCAAAAACCAGGTACGAGTTCTTAGAAGAACGAGCATTGCGATAAAAGGGTGAGCAATTTGCTATGGATTCACTAACTTGTAATTATCATGAAAACTTTGAATATTGTCAAAGTAAACACAAGTCTAGAAGTCATAATATTTGGTGTTATTCTGTGTTTATAAAAGGATAAATTGTTTAGTGATTAATGAAGAATAACAAAGTTCATTTTATATTATAAGATAGAATATTATACTTTTGAGCAAACAGTGTATTCTTTGTAATAATAAAGACAAGTTAACTTAAACTAAACCAATGACCATTTGTATTTTGAAGAACCCAGGATAAATAAAGGAATTGCCAAAATAAAGGATTGGAAAGTCAAAATCTTAACAAATGATCCTTCGGCTTGAGGTTTACTCTTTACTAAACATTTGTGATGTCACTACGAGTATTTTGAAATAAATGAATAACTTTGTTTGTGAATATTTAATTTGTTAAGAACTCGTGATATTCATACAAAACCTGTATTATTGTGTGGTATTATGATGTTCCAGTGGTATGTGTTTATTGTAAGCCAACTTTAAAATGACTATTTTTCCTAATATAATAATTCACTGATTTTGTATGATTGTGAGGTAATGTTACTTTTCTGCTGATCGATAATAATGTGTTTTTTTTTTTATTATTTATTTATTTTCTACTTATTTCCTCGTTACAAAGACGTTCTTCTCGGGACAATACTTATGAGAACTTAACACGAGTTTACTATTGGTTTCGGTGAATTAAATATCTGAAATTGGTTTGAACATCGGTTATGTTATAGGTTTTTCTTTGTTGGTTTTGGGGACATATATTATGAATAATTAATGAATTTGTCATTAACAGACATTAAGGGATTGAACAAGATTTAAGTGGCTGCAATTTGGCGACAATTGAATTGGAATACTCTGTAGCAAGTCGATCTTGAATTTTTAAGACCTTGCATCCAGTTGTGCAAAATTTACTAGGATTCAGGGATATACCAAGACGGTACTGAACGACAGTATACTAATTGTGCTGTACAAAGTACGGTTGAATAAAAACCCACAGAAGTCACTTTGAGACCAGATACGATTTCCGACACAGGGGTAAAACAATCACATCGCGAAAATAAGCTCACGAGGTTACGAAAGTTCCACAAAACAACGGTGGCTTAACGTTTGCTTTTTTTATAAGCCGGGTAAATTTGGGGGCATGGATTATGAGGATATTGCGAATCATATAGAGCTATTCGAAAAGGCAGCATTGGAAAATGATTGGCAATGAAAGCTACTGATGACAAGAAAATTATTTACAAGGAAGGTGTGGTCTTATTAGTGTTTGCAACTGTTAGGAATGGTTCCTCTAAACTGCCTGGGATCTTTAACTTTCAATCAAATCAGCACTTAACTAATCTTTATTAATAACACAAATTTATATCAATCTTTCATACAATTCAATACAATACAAAAAGAATACACAATAATAAAATAGTGGGATATATATCAAAAGCAAAACACGTTATTATCTCTATGAGAATACAATATCCACAATTATTTAAACAATATTCATAACTAAATATTCATCACGCAAAACCCAGAATTATTCCAACTATTATTACTTTTTGTTCAATTGAAATGACTGAGATTACAAAGTGCCTTTATATTGTAATGCTTGCTCACCTTGTAGAGTCTCAAAAATCTGCCAGTCCCTTTCTAGTCCCGTTCGGATTCAAACTCCCTGGGCTGTCTTCTTCCACCACAGCTAGCGACACAGCCGGTATCTTCTAACCTCAAAGACCCCCTCTACTTGGTGCCGGCCGCTTATATATCTTTCATCGCCCGTGGTGTTCTACTTCCGATGCAAGTCAAGCATTTCAACACTTTTTCAATCCTTTTACAACAGTTGGGCCATTCTGAGTGTCGTATGTTTATTACATTGTATGATTACATTATACTAAAATGAAATAATTATAAATTACATTAAATATATTCCTAATACAACCTTAATCCAAAAACAGGAATACTTTTGACATAGGAGAATATAAAAACAGTTTTTTTATACATCTTTTCATCACAACATAAAAATTGAGAATTTTACTATACAGTTGTACAATAGGTACAGATGCCAGGTGAATCTATAATTAAATACAAGACTGATGTAAAAAATTTGAGTAATCAGATTGATAAAAATATGTCGGAACAACAATTATGTGGGCACATATTGAAAGGTTTTGAATCCTGTGATATTACAACAAATAGCCAAGCTACAGAATTCCAATTTGTAAAGCCTAATGGCTTATATAACAGCTGCGGAAAGGGCAAGTTATTTGTTGAGGGAAAAGTTAGGCATTAATTCAGGTTTACAGAAACAGCAAACGGGAGATGCTCTCAATGATAAATTTCAATTATTACTGTCAAAAATGGAAGCGTTAATGTTACACCGTGATAACAGAGTCCAATATCAGGCTAATACATTTAATTATTATGGATGACAGGAGGGGGTTTTTGATTGGCAAAAACAGATACACAGTTCACATGAACCGACACAAAGCTGTATATAGCCAAGCATTGAGAAGTCAAATTTTAGAAATAATAGGGGTTCACAGTGAAGCAAGGAGCATTAGGTATGGTGCATGGAATAATGTAACCCTGAGGGCGCAGATGTTATGACGGTGGTCATCATGGCCACATTGATCGTTTCTTACAGAAACCAACAAATTAATTAGGCCGTGATTAGGTAAGGGATATTTAGAAAGGCCAAAACAAAATATTCTTTGTTACACAATGGTGGACGGACGGCATACTAATAACAAATTGCATCACGATATATAACAGAAGATTGATCAACAAAAACATATTTAATTTCTTAAATGGTATTTCCATCAAACTAACATGACAAAATTGGCCGATGAAAATAATTGTGAGAGTAAACAAACATATTATCCTTATTGCGCTATATCCTATTAACACTACGGGGAAAACATTAATGCAAATTTAATATTATTTACCAAGGGTACATTAAACAACCGTGAAATGCCTATTTAATAGACACTGCTTATAATTTGTCTTTTTTACATGTCTTGAAACATAAACACCTAGCTAGTAATATTACTGACAACCATGTGACAATCTCATGACCATCTGAGACAAGCAAATAACTCAATAATGAACATTTCTGGAAAGGCCAAAATTTCTTTTACAATATAAGAATTGTATATACCCAAACATTTTATTTAATAGAAAATTTAGCTTGCAATTTTTGATTGGAAACGATTCCTTACAAAACAATGGATTAATAATAATTTTCGAGATAAAAGAGTTGATAATCTATGACAAAAAAATTTCTTTTTATAATAGGGCAAACCCAAATGAACAGACATATAATGATGTTGAGAACAACCAGGAGGTATTTTTGAGTACAGACATTACTCTAGACAGGGCCGAATTTAGGAGTGCACCGCCGGTAGGGTTGATTTCATTTGCCGCCCCTCTTTAGTTTTGTATATAGATTTGTTTTATACAATATACAACTACAGAATTAATTGGTGTTATTTTATTTTATAAGTATAATAGTTATAATTTGGTTCAAGGGGTTTTTTACAATGTATTTTTTGTAACAAACTGTAATAACTTAGAGAACATAAAACACTTTTTAAGCATATTTGTTAGTTCGCTGAACAACCATTTCAAGAAAAACATCATCCAACAAATAATAAACCTGTCAATTAGTTTATTCTCGCCTGGAATTGGAATTAATAATTGGTTATTAGCTGTAAATGGAATTTCTATCATCCCACTTGTTGAATTACACCACGTAGGAATTAAATCGCCATCGCCATAGTCACTTTCACCGCTGTCATACCCAGTACCATCACTTGAGTCATTTTTTGATCCACCAAATATCGTCAGATCTTACAAATTCATCCTCAACAATTTCACCATCTTTTGATGTACTAGCCATATCAGAAAACTATTTATTTATAAAATCAATAACTATATACTAATATTTACAATTCAGTGATCCATATCACAATTACTAAACAAACAACTACAAAACATGTGGTTGTATATTGCATAGCTCATGTCACCTACTACAGAACAAAAGTGTTATATACAGGAAAAATACTACAGGTGGCAGGCGTTATATATTACACAATTAAAAGAAAATGTGTACGAAATTAAAAAATATAACTACATACAGTAATAATATTTAGACAACAATCACAGATATACGTCAAAAATGAAAACAAAGCAATCTCGCATTACAAAACCGTGCTGGGCCCACTACGAAAATGATCAACAGATTTAGGTTATTCCGATTGTTTATTGGGAATGCACAATGATTGTAACACTTGTTTCAATAACTAAGCTCAAACTAAACAGATAAAGATGCAAAGACTTGGCGGCACGATCCTGTGCCATGCGCATGCGTTAATTAAGTCATCTGGCATGGAATAGTGGCGCCTGCAGTCAACGTGTTAATATGTAAAGAACGGTCAGTAAAGAAAGTGAGTTAAACTGTGTATTAAAATTCCTTCAGATATTCTGGTTCGTAGATAGTTTTTAATATTCTTCTGAAGCAGGAAAAACTACTTTCTCCAGCACAATTTGTAGTAGGCACGCACAGGCTTATTCTTAGTACAATGTCTAAATTCGTACATGTGTCTTCTAAGGAATTACATTGGAGAAATTTTGAAATTCCTTGCAATGATTTTTCTGCTAGGTGCTTAATCCCTGTCCCTACAACACAGTATTTTTGGAAATGGATACACTCTTCAACGAAATCAGAATCCAAACCATGTGTATAGATGTGGCATAGATATTAGTTGCCTTTTTCCTCGAATCCTCATCCATATCTTTCTTGTTTTTATATAGCTAATATAATAGGTAAAACCTGTCTTGAAACTCCTTATAGGCTATTAATCTCATCTTAAACTCACCAATAATAGAGTCTATTATCAAAAGAAACGTATTTATACTAAAGTCGTCCCTTCCAGCAAAGTTTATTTCCCCACTTTTATCTTTGTCCCGCCGAACTTTCCTTATTGACTTTCTTTTTTTTAGTCTATATTTATTGTTATACCCATGGCCATGGCCAATTACTCAAAGTAATAAAAGTGGTTCCTTTCCACAGTAAAATAACCTTCCAGAGAACCATACAAATCCTTCACCATCAAAACATCTAGTTTTACTTTGAATGGGTTTGCTTATTTTATGAATCCTGTGAAGTACTATGCTCCAGAAACAAACTATAAAAAGTTTCAAACAGTTACAAACTTTGAAGGATTCCTCGAGATTCATATCTAGTCGTTGCTTTTTCTGTTGTCGTTTGAAATTTGTGTCAAATCAGTGTGTATTTGGCACATATTTGCTCTTACTGACCACCGAGTAGGACACAATTTTTTTACTGTCTTTTTCTAGTAAGATTCCTCTATAACAACATAGATTTCTTGTAGTAACATACAAAATCTGCTTTTTTCTTCACAAGATTCTGCAGCAGACAATCTAACAAGATGCCGTAAATGGGATGAATAAAACTAACTGAGTTTTAAATTTTATTTTTGCCTGCAGACCATTGTACAAACCGGCCATATTCGAGGCATTATCGTATGAATGTCCTCTGCGGTCATAAATGTTTATATTCAGCTTTTATATATCATTTATAACAAATTTAAACTATGTTTTGATTTATGACCAGCTGATAGAATGAAGGTAAGAAATTTTTCACATGGCATACAATCACTTGAAACATACTAATAGCAAGGACTAACTGGTCTACATGTGACATGTCTGGGGTTGAGTGTGTGATGAGAGACAAGTATTTAGCTTGTTCGGTTCCTTCAGAAATTACTTGCCTAACTTTTTGAGCCATTAACTCAATTACCTCATCACATTTCTTAGAAGAGAGATAATTTGTATTTCCACTACTACAATTATCATATTTTTCAATGTGTTTAACTAAGAATGAATCAAACTCAAAAATCAGCTCTAAAGCCATAAAAAAATATCCATCTCTATTACAACCAAACGTCTCCTCACCTCTCAAAGCGATTCCTCTTGATGTCAGGGGCTTAACAGCCGCTACAACTCTTGTTACAACATTTCTCCAATAGTGTGTTTCTTTGTCTATTTGTAGAGTAAGCATGTTGTCAACATAGTTGAGAGCAATTCCTCATGATTTTAGAGTAGTTATTGCAGATTGTGAATTGGCAAATTTTAATGGTTTCATGCACGACTTTCGTCATTTTTCCAGTCTTCAAAACCATCTTTATCATCAAATTGTGATTGTTTTTTAGTGTTAAACGCTAAACAAGGACCAAAAAAATCTGGTCTCTTACTTTTGGAAAAAAGCATCCATTTCCTTTCATGCACTTCTCCATTTTATAATTTTCTTTCAAAGAGAGATTTAGTCAAATTATCGGTTTTGATCTTTGTAAACTCTTAAACTGTTAGTGAAATCTAAAAATATATTTTGGACAAAGCCATATTTTAATATTAGATCTCTGGTACCATCATCAAATCTGGGCCCTTGTTGAATGCATTTACTACTACTAACTCTTTATATTCTTCTAAACATGGACTACTAGAGCTAATAATTAGACAGATCAAGAATAATGTAATCATATAAACTTACTTGTATTTCAGTATATTCTAATAGACTACTAGGGATAATATCAGACAGATTAGGAATAATGTCATCATGTAAACTTACTTGTATTTCAGTAGATTCTAATAGTAAGATGGCTGTTTTGGTGCTGAAAAAGTGCAAAATATCAATTAACTCATATTATTGGAGAACAAACGTTAATTTCAATAGATTTCATCACTTTTACCACAATAATCAGGGAAAAAATGGGAAAAACAGCGTTTACTTTGATCCAGAGTGAAACTGCACGAAATGACTTGTGTCATAGCTCATTTTATTCTATAGAGTGTCTAGATCGAAATTTTAAAGTTTTTTTGCGGAAACTTAATAATTTGTTTATTTATTGAATATAAACAATAAGAATTATGTCTGATTAAATGTGATATAAAATAAGGGACTGGGTTCATAAATTGATGAAGTTTTTTGATTTTAAAGTCATTTTCCATGTTTTTGGGGTCGCTCTTTCCAATTCTGATGTCCAAAAAGTGCGCATCCTAGAGGGCTCCACAGGAAAAAATAATATAAGATGCAGGTAATAACAAATTAAAATTAAATGAAATAAGGAATTATTTTGGTGAATTCATGTCATTTTTCGATTTCAATGCCATTTTTTAAGTTCTCTGGTTCGCTCGTTCTCAATACTGATACCAAAATTGTGCAAATCGTAAAGGGCGCCACCGGCAAAACTATTACATTCATTTAGAAATAAAATAGTTGAATATTAGATTCACTATTATGAGGGCTGTTACAGAAGTTATTAAGTAAAGTCTTACCTGAACGATTTCACACATATAAGTGTGGTTTGGGTCCTTTTTAGGTTTTTGTTGTGATGTTAAATCTTCCTATAAGTAAAAGTAGGAAACTGTCATTTCTTTAATATCTACTTCTTTCCTCGCATTTTTCGCTGCTACGACAAAATCCTGGAAGTCATACACTTTTTCTGCTTTTTTGAGTGATTGTTCCACATTGTGATAGAAGCTATCTGCACTCATAAAACTGTGCCCTGGCTCGAAATAGTTGACTTCTATTGTATAACAAGATATCTCATTTGAATTTATTACTTGAACCAAAAAGGTGTAAAAACACCAATTCTTGTTTTGGCTCGAACAAATATCTAACCAAATTATGATGTGTTTGAAGTTTCTCTTCTCCTTTAGAAAAGCATAAAATGTGCTTATTAAATCCTCCTTGTTGCGGCCAGTAATTGCCTCATGCCATACAACAGCATAAGGTTTAGAAGAAGGCTTATCTCCAACAGGTACAAAGCTTTCATGATAAGCCACAAGCCTCTTGGTGAATAAAACTTTTTTTAAAGTTTCCACACTGGGTAGCATTATAATTTTTTGCAAATCGGCTGACACTACCAAAGTGGTCGGATCTACAATTTTCTTTTGAGTTTTGTACAGTTCTCTTGCTTCCTTAATATGTTTGGTCCAGTTAATACACTCTTGACAACAATCAATCAAGTTATTTTCTTTGTGACCATGCAGTTTAGATTGCTCACACGTTTCTCATTCTTCGTTGCCAAGTTTGGCGAATGAAATTCTCATTTTCCTTACTTGACATCGATACACTTCGTAAGAACATTTTGAGTTAGGATGTTTTTTTCAAAAAGTCCTTATGCATCAGAGTAATGGTTACATCACTTGGGAGATAAAGTGTTTTTGGAGCATGCTCCCGTCTATAATGGGAAATTTGAGGCTGAAATGATAATATGTGGGCTTCCATCTCATCTTCAGGAATTAAATTTGCTGGCTTTTTTCTTCCACTTTTACCCGGGACGGGTGATATTTGATTTTTTGGTGTCTTTGATAGTGTTTCAAAAATGAAACGATCGTTTTTTGGCTTGTAGCCAAGTGTGGCCAGGAAAAATGTCTTACATACATGACATTTTTGGCCATTTTCTCCCAAAAGAAAGTACTGGAATGTTTTATTCCTTTTACTAATTAATTCAGAATCAGTTGTTTTTCTTTTTTTATCACGACGCTCACAAGTTGTCAAAATATATGCTTTTCTATCAGCCCAAGATATTTCCCAAAACGCTTGGTTTATACTGTACCTTTGTTCATCAGATATATTGTGGCTGCACAGTAAAAAACAACTACTCTCACACGGGGGAAGAACACTATGCTTCCTTTAAAGAATTCTTTTTCTTCGCCTGTTTTCTCTTCCTAACTGTACCTTTCTTGGTTAGATCCTGTGTGGCAGGCCTATCAGCCTGTTTAGTGTTTTTGTCAGCAGAGATTATTTCACAGATATTATCATCCAAACCACGTAATACATTACAATTTTCGTACATCGAATCTTCATTTACGCTCAAGTTATAATGTACCAAATCCCATCTTAAAATTATCATACAAAAACAATCATAGCCTACCATTAGTAAGTCATACCTAACCTATTGTAAACAAATGTTCAGATGAATTTAGCCAAATAATTATAAAAATTGTTACCAAAACTTTAGAAAATATAAATTTACCAAAAAGTAGAAACCAACAAATGTAGTAAACACCATATTTAAAAAATATTTATAAACTGTTAGCAATGAATGTGCAAAGTAGGCCTAACCTACAAATAGGCTAAATGAAAATCGTATGCCAAGATTAATAGAAACAAAACACTTTTATTAAAAACCATTCTAATTGAATACATGTAGAAATATATGTTAGTTAACAAAATAAGAGAAGTAAAGTTCAGAATATCAGCAAAGCACTTGTAAACAATCACTATGTATTGGAAACACTAAATCCAAATCTAGGTCACATCATTATTTACAAAACACCGATTCCAAAAACAAACTGTCTCAGAATTATATTCACTAATAGATATGTAACACGATATTATCTGTCACAGTTAGTATTATATAAACTTGTAAAATCACAATAGAATAAGAGTTCACTAAACTTTTATAGAAATATGATAATTTGTAAATAACTAGTTGTAGACTTGAACAGCTGTTAGATTATATTTAGAAAAAGCCATCTTGCAAATTCGCGGAATAGTACATAAACAATCTATTACTTTCAAATATCAATTTTCAAATATTTGTAAGTCAAAGTAAATTTTAATTGAACCATGATCTCAAAATTGAAACAAAACTATAAGATACTAAAGTGCATTTAACTGTCTACATAAATGTGATTAAAAATCGTAAATTCTGAGGCAAAGCGTAAGAAATAGATCCTTCAACCAATGAACGTACGAGTCCAGAAGGTTTACAAAAACAACGAGACCACGTGACAACAATCGACCAATCACAAGAGTAAGATGGCGTGGAACAAAATTGAATATGCAAGTCCCGGGAGGTATGAAGAAACCGCGAAAAACGTAAGCGTCAGTTTTTGGAGAGAGACGCATCCAGACAGCCAAAGGATGAAGATGTACATTTGGCGTGTGTGAATTTTTTATATATAGTTTCGTTTTTTATCAAATAAAGTGAAAGTGATTTAAAAAATATACAATTGGTAGTATAAACTTAATTAAATAAGAAAACAATTCACAGAATATAAAGAATCCAATTTTAAAATAATTACAAGAGGCAAGAAAGATTAGCCTAAATTCAAATCATTGTTTTGAGATCACCATTTTTTATTTAGTCCTCTTTTCATATATAACTTCTTCAATTTTAAATAGATATGCGTTTAGTGGTTAATTTAAATCAGCCAGCTCGAGTTCCCCACCCGAGATAAGATATAGACTGTGCAAAATGTTATTTTGAATTGCAGAACTGTATAAATTTGTGTTTAACTATTGAGATATGTAACATTGAATTTCTCATGCTCCAAGAATGAGCTAAGTCGAGGCATAATAATTAAAAGACTATATAAATATATATAACCATTCAAATGTTAATTTATCATCTAGGAATAAAACCAAATCATGATTAATGTTAAAATGTTTGTGTTGAGCAAGTTATTGACTAGTGTAAAGAAAGTAAATTAATAATCTGAAAATTGAAACAGAATGATAAATGCAATTTTCTTAATTCTCTTCCAAACATATTATTATATTTGTTATAAATTGGCAAATTGTTATAAATGAGGCAATGACACCAAGATATAATTTTTAAATTAATTTCTACAATAAAATATTAAATATATTTGTTATAAAGTCTGTGCCCTGATCACAATTTATGTATTCTTTATCTAAGCCTAAGTCATCAATAAGCTCTGAATAATTATATTGTTCAAAATTTAGTTCATGTATGTCTAAGTCTAGTCCTACCTCGGGATCTCCTGTCAAATTTTCAATAATAACATCATCTTCTATCCAAATTGGTACTGCATCTTCTAGGCCTATGCTAGCATTTTCAGTTGAATTAATTTTAACTTCTACTGCTTCTTCTCCGTTAACACCTTCATTTGAATTAACTTCTATTCCTGCACTGCAGTCACTTTTAGAGATGCTAGGCCTATCTATCACTACTACTGAGCTTATATTAGAAGCCTTGAATTCTTCCTTGTCTTTCATTTTATTCATAATGTCACGAGTTTTTTTCCTAAACATGTTGTAGTAATTTCACAAATTAAATATTAATTCAACACCAACTAAACACATTACTCACTTTCACTAACAAGTAACTAACAACAAGCTGTAATACTTCAAAAATAAGAGTGAGGAGCGAACTTGAAGAGTTCATGAGTTTATTTTACTTAATAAAAAATGAATTTAATTTTGATTATTTAATCTAGAAATTTTATTAACATCTTATGGGCGCCAGACTTTCATCAGATTTAAACATTAAAAAAAATGAATTTAATGAATTTAACCTCAGGGTCGTAAGTTCTTTTACATGTGTACTAACAGTGATTTCTGGAATAGAAATGAATACACTTGCAGCTGAAATTTTGACATAAAATTTATTAAAAAATTCATTAATTATGCATATAGGCCTACATTAATCAAAACAAAACATATCATAAAATACAACAATAATTAACATCCTGTTGATATTTATTATTTGTGCCTTAGAAGAAGGTCTGATTTGTAATTTTCAAACTTGAAATTTTTTATTAAAAATTGAATTTATTTTAAAATGAAACTTGCAAGTATGAACTTTAATTTATAAGATAAGAAATTTTAAATAACTTCTTATTCATTTTTCTGAATACTAAAAAATTTATTAAAGAAAATTAATATTGTCCACTGCCTTTTTGGTTAGTTGGACTAGCAAATATTTCTATAATTGAAATAATTTAAATTTACATATACTGGATTATATAAAAAAAAGAAACATAGAACATATTATACAATTTATAAATTTGAATCATAACGTGCTGTTTCATGATCTCACCACACCGTAGCATGCCATTGTCCTCTGCTGATGAATCTCTCGTAAGTCTTTTACGGCGTAGAACCACTGTTGACTACCAGTAATTCTTGTATTGTTCATTTCTCTATGATTGATAATAACGTTCATACACCACATCGAATATAATCGTTCATAGTCCGTTTAACAATGCACAGGTACCACGTTGTAGTAATTTAATTCTTTTGTTATTTGAAAGTAACACGTTCAAGAAAATAATAAAATAATGTCATTGTCATTACTAAAAAGTTTATACACCATATCTCCTGTAACTTAAACACATTCTAAAACATAATTGCATGTTTAACATAAGATTCATGATATAAACTAACGCAGGTCTGTATACGACGGGCCCCAGTCTTCTAGTGTCTTACCTCGTGCAAAATCGAGAACTTGTTCAAACTGGTTAAATACTGCGCACGCATATCCCTCAGCCACTGTCAGAT
This sequence comes from Aphrophora alni, assembly GCA_963513935.1. Taxonomy (NCBI): domain Eukaryota; kingdom Metazoa; phylum Arthropoda; class Insecta; order Hemiptera; family Aphrophoridae; genus Aphrophora; species Aphrophora alni. The sequence continues at coordinate 52,124,111 of OY740770.1, read as the reverse complement.
TCAAAAATTGTCTAACTCACTTTCTAAAAGAGTGTCCAAATTGTCTTTTTACAAAACACACATTTTTATGATTAAACATTATCTTAAAATTATACATTATTAATTATATTGTTGATTTGAAAATCTATTTCTATGTTAGAATTTACTTTATTAATACGAAATATTATTTAATCTAATTTACCCCTTCCCTTGCAACCGCGTTTTTCAAACATACAATCAAACTTTAATTGTTTTACATTATCACAAAGCAACAAACACATAACCTACAAAATTAGCTGAAGTAGATACTGCTACATACTTGATACTTTCCAACACACCCTGATCCATAGGTTGCAAAATTGGAGTAACATTTTGGGGGAGAAATTGAACTTTAATATCCCCACTGATGAGATTTTCTTCTGCAGGGTGAGATGGCACATTGTCAAGAAACAAAAATCGCTTTTTCTGGCAGTTTTTTTTCTTTGAGAAATTTTTTCACATCTGGGACGAAATTTTCAAACAACCACTTTTTAAAAACAAAGCTGTCCATCCACGCACTTTTTTGATTTAGATAAACCACAGGCAAGGATGAACGATTTACATTTTTAAGTGCTTGAGGATTTTTTGCCTTGCCAATTATCACTAGGGGAATTTTGTGGTTTCCAGAAGCATTGCTACAAGCCATAGAAGTTAGGCGATCCTTGCTCTTTTTGTAGCCCTTGGCTGCCTCATCAGTTTTACAAGCTAAGGTTTTGCTCGGTAAAATACGATAAAACAGTCCTGTTTCGTCAGCATTGTTAATCTGGTCAGGAGAAAGTTTTTCAGACGTAATAATTCGTTGAAAAGTTTCCTTAAACTAGACAGGCTTTCATCAGTCACAGATAATAAATAGCCTTATGCATGCCGATTTTTGAACCGCTCTAGCCAACCCTGGCTAGCTGTAAAATTTGGATCAGGATTTGGTAATTTTTTGTTTAGGCTTGCCGCTTTTTCAGCCAAAATCGGAACACCACGTTCTCGCTGAGCACTAAACCACATAAATAATGCCTCGTCCAACGATTCATTTTTTTGCATTTTTTATAGTTCCTCTACCCTCTAAACTATCTTAGCGATCATTTTGAAACAAAAGTCTTCAATATTTTTTCCAATCTGACACAGTTGATGTCCCTACGCCGAGTTCTGCAGCAAGTTTATTTAAAGATTCGCCCCTGTCTATAAGATTCAATGCGTCTAACTTTTGGGCCATTGTAAGCACATTATGTTTTTGTTTCGTCGATATTTCCACGCACAAATGCTAACACACAAATTAAATACTATTAACCGTATCCGATCAAAAATGTAAAGAAACTAAACACTTCACAGCACGATATGGTAATGATGTATTCCGGTTACTAGCACGTGACAGACTACCCGCCAGCGTAGACAATAGACAAGGTCACTAGTCACTGTCGCACCGCATCAGCGTAGGGGGATGGTGGCGCAAGGGTCATTGCTCCTCCACTTTCTCTTCCCAGCAGCGCAGAATAATTATAAATATTGACACTTTGGTGGGCCGGATTATTGAATAATGGAATTATCAACTTCCACATTTTAGTAGAAATACCTTTTATTTGATAAACTTCTAATACAGTTTAGTAAACAACTGAAGAATATGCAATTAAAATTAAATTTTAAGTTACAATTGTTACTGCATACAAACTAAAACGTCCTTAATGGGATTTGTAAAACGGCATTCCATTCAAAATTTCAACTCATTTTGGTTCAAATTTCGTTCCACCAACTTTCAAAATAGATTTTAAGTTCTCGTCCAACAGTCTGGACCTATACTTTGATTTTATTTAGTTCATTTTTGAAAATGTCTGCTCATATAAATAAGTCGAACCAAAAAGTTATACTTGGCAAAACTTTTCACATTTTTTGTAGTCCTCTTCGCTTAACCCTTTTAGTGCCAGGAAATATTCCATAGTCCCTCCCAAGAATGCTGTGATTTTCCCCTCTAGTACTACGAAGAATGCCAGGCCTTTTTTATATATTTTGCAGTGTTTTACTAAAACATTTATAAAAACTGCAAATACTAACATTTTATCATAATTTTTGTTTTGTTTTGTACAAAATTAAATTTCCTACCTAAGAAATATAAAAATTACCCTTTTTGAAATGTATTATATTTTTTATAACTAAAAACACAAAGTTGTACTCACCAAATATATATATTTTTTGAGTTTTACATAAAATTTAATTCTTGAAAAAAAAAAAAAAATTCTTGAAAACGTTATGCAACTTGATAAAACCACTAAAACTGTAAACACACAAACAAAATGTAGCTTCCTAGTAAAAAAACTAATAAAGTTATAAATTTTTTTGTGTCAACCTTTATTTTTTGCTTTTGTGTTGTTTTTATGTAGGCCTAACTTTATGTACTACTATACAAATTCATAATATAGCTGTTATTGTACTAATATTACTCATGTGAGTCAAAACACACAAAAATAAAATTACTTTATAAGAAAAACTAATAATAATAATATAAAGATTATTATTACTTTATAATAATCTTCCATCAGATTCATCATTTAGAAAACCGTCACTCAACTCGTCGTGTAGTAACACGCGCTGAACTGTATTCTCATTTAGCGGAGATCGCGATCGCTTCATATTTGATTTCACTTTTATAATTAGAATGAAAAATAATCTTTCTAACCTCAACAAACAATTCACTCACCATCAAAACAAAACAATTTGCTACACGAAAACAATCAGCTGTTGACATTACTATGACGCAATAACCATAGAGTTTTTTGTCAACAGCTGTATTATGGGTCAACAGCTGGTTATTAGAAAGATACTACTATAACAAAAATATGTTTTTCGTATTCTTCAGTTCTTTCTCTTTGTTTCCATAACAACAAAATTGTAAAAAACAAAAAAAAAATAACCCCGATAGATTTTTTTTCCTGAACGTCTGTGTATATATACGGATGTTGGCATCCTTCGTCAGTTACCGAGAAGTCTGTATATACGGATGTTGGCACTAAAAGGGTTAAGCATATGGAAAAACAAAACCACTTAGTTTCTTGATTGAAACTAATTTCAATACTAGTGTAAAATAATAAAACAAAACCAAAAGATTACAAAATTACATTATGATTTAAACATACCTGTAAAACTGTAGGAGATTTCCTGCATCAGAGATCTCTTTGAACACTGTCCTTTAGGTTTCCATTACTGGTAAGCTCAATCACCTCCAACTGCATTTCTGGTGACACTCTGTCCAAATCAACATTGTAGGGGTTTTTATACAGTTGAAACATTTCTTCACAACTGTCAAAGTCTGAAAAACGCTTATCGAATTCCCCTCGAAGACTAGTATTGCAATTTGAAGCTAATATCCTTGGAAAAGGTGCCGTAGTTTCATTCTTGAATTTCTTTCAAAATGTTTCAAAATGTTCAAGATTTTCTTTTTCCACTTGCTTCTCAAGAAACAAAAGTTTTTTTCTGAATGCTTTTATCTGCCAGAACAGGTAGCATGCAGTCAAATCTTGTCCTTGCAGCTTTAAGTTCAAATGATTAAGGTGAGAAGTTATACCAACCATTAAAGCAAGTTTCCACAGCCACTCCTAATCTTTCAGTTCCTCTACTGATTTATTTTGTTCTGTCATAAAGATGTCTACGACTCCACAAAGTTTAAAGAATCTTTGAAGGACTTTACCTCTACTCAACCACCGTACCTCAAAGTGGTACAGCAGATCTAGGTACTCACTCTCAACATCCGAGAAGAAGTTCTTGAACTTTCTATGATTCAGAACTTGAGATCTTATGTAATTCACTGTTTTAGTTACAGTTTGCACTATGTATGAAAAGCCAAGAGCTTTTCCACACAAAGCCTGTTAGAGGATAATACAATGAAACACTAAGGGTCTCTTTCCTCCTGCTTATTCAACAGCGTTGTATAAATTTCCTATCAGACCAGTTTTATTACCACTCATGTTTTTTCCACCATCAGTGACCACACATTTTACTTTGTCAGGTGAAGATCAAATTAATTGTTTAAAGCCTCCATTACCTTACAAAATATACTGTTTCCAGTGACAGTGCTTTCCATTGTAAGAACATCAAGTAGTTACTCTGTAACTTGAAAGTCAGCATCAACACCTCTTACAAACATGAGCACCTGAGCTGCATCTGCCACATCAGTAGACTCATCCAATGCCAATGAAAACCACTTAAACTGGTTAATAGAATCTTTCAGCTGACGCTCAACATCAGCGCTTAAGTCTTGAATTCGGCGAGAAACAGTCCCCGCCGAATAGCTGACAAGCTAATAGTTTCAAACAACTGATGTTTTTCAACTGCCATTTGCATGCATTTTTTTAGCATTTCACCGTCTATGAAAGGTTTGCCCGATTTAGCCAATTCTTGAGAAATCTTAAAACTAGCCCTAACAGCAGCCTCATTTTCATGTTTTTGTTTGGTGAAAATCTAACGCTGGGTTATAAGAGATTTTTTTTAAATGCAACTTTTTCTTAACGAAGCTGCCCTTTTAATTCAGCATACCGATGCTTAGAATGTTTAGTTTCGTAATGTCTACGAATGTTGTATTCTTTCAACACAGCAATCTTTTTATTGCAAATTAGACACAGCGTAGCATTGTTGTGTTCAGTAACAAAGTACTCACCACTCCATCTTTCATTAAATACTCGACACTCACTATCCACTTTTCTCTTTTTTTGTGAGAGACATCTTTCGAACACAATAAAACAACTGCACAATACAACAACAACGAACACAATAGTGCTATACTGCACGGCGTGACTCAACTACCGGGAGGATTGAAGAATAATGGCCATCCAAGATCATCACTAGTTAAGTGTTGCCACATTTGAAAACAAACTATCGTATCTGGGCATGAAAATTGTCGTACTTTCGGGTAAAATTATTGTGTACTTATATTTAGATTAGGATTAGAACAAACTTTTTTAGGTAGGAAAGTATATATTTGAAACCATATATTACCACGTCAGTACCGTCTTGGGATGTAACCGCGGGCCAGATAAAAATCCCTCGCAGGCCGTAGTTAGCCAACCCCTGATCTAAGGCATACCTTAAAGACAATGTTTAATAATTTAGTTTTAACTTAATTTAACAATTAATTCAAGGAGTAAATTTTGATCTGGCTAAAAATTAATCACAAACAATATGAAACAATATGTAGGAGTGGTGATCTGTAAATCAGCACAGTCACCCAATCTAGCGAAAAAACAAACCAAAAGTTGAGTGAGGAAATCAGGGTATTGTTAATTTTACTTACTAGACTATTTCCTTCAATTCTGTATTTCCCAGCTTCAAAATGTCCAACGTGTTTAGCTGAACAGGTGGTCTTTGGTCATTTTTAAAAACTCATCTTAAAATTTTATTTACATTTGAAGAATTCACTATTTTATTTTTAAAACAAAAGCCTTAATCCTAACATCTATACATCTTAAAATTATCAATCATTCATTGTCATGTATGGTTACTGTAATAACTTCAATAAATAATTTAATTACATTTTCACTTTGTCCATATTTTTAATTATTTGAATTGTTACTTAAATAGGTACATGAAACACCTTTACTCTGTTACAAATCGTACCACACTCTTCTTTTAACTTTTAAAACAAAGCCTCGCCTCAAGGATAACAGACTCACGTCTGACGCTATCGCCGTCTTCTGGGAGAGTGACTACAAATTCCGCTTCTTTTTTGGCAGAGTTGCTTTTACTGTTTCGGTTGTTACAACTCCCACTCTCTCATGTAGTTTGAATTTTTATATACCGAACAAATCACATTATAGGATCAGGATCATGTTCTTTTATAGCATATCACGTGATGTTAAGTCTTTGTTTCACACGAAAGTCATCTTTCCCACTTACAATACATTAATTTAACTTTTAATATATTACTCACCGCCAGCAATCCATTTTTTTTGAAGTTTTTCCTTCAGTACATATATATTACCACTACACGTGTTTCAGACTTTTTACGTCCATCGTCGGGTGGTCAAAACACAATTAAAAACATTTAACACAATTTGTAAAAACACATAACACAAACAATACGCGTACACAAATGAAGTCCAACATGTCCCTGGGCTGACGCTGTACAATGTACTAGTGAGTTATCAGCTGATGTCTACTTCCTAGTAAGCTGGCTTATTAGTTCATAAGTGGGGGTTGCATCAAACTGTTTTTTGTCATTTAGCAAATTATCCGGGTGCTCTTGTTCATTTTTGTATATGTGGTACTCTTCTACGCGGTTCATGTAATCTCCTTTTTTGCATTTCTGTAATATTTTCATGTTGTGATCTATGTTTTTATAAGCATGATCACAGTTTACCAGGTGTTCTGCGAATTTTGATTTTTCCGGGTGCCTTAGTGCCTGGATATGTTCTTTATATCGTTTCTTGAAGGGCCGCCCCGTCTGTCCCACATAGAATTTGTCACATGTACTACAGTTTAATCTATATATACCGGTATTCATGAACTTGTCTTGGTTTGAGGTTTTGTTGCTATTAAGTGTATGTTGTAGGTTTGAGTTGGTTTTGTATGCAACTTTGTAGCCTTGGTGTCTGAAAACGTTAGCTATGGTGATATTAAATTTGGGGTTGTGTTGTAACACTACGAATTTATTATCTTGTTTTGTGTCTGGCTTGGTACTATTTCTATTTTGTTTCATTAACTTTCATTAAACTTCAAAAAATGGATTGCTGGCGATGAGTAACATATTAAAAGTTATTTATAAGCATATCCGGTGATCTAGATTTCCAATTGTAATACATTAATTTAATTTCACTTTTTATTTGTCATTATAAAAGAGCACCTTTCTCCTTTTACATTTAAAAAAAATTCTAAAGTTATTATTTTTTTAAACAATTGTCTCTTTATTTCCTAATTATTTAACTATTTATACTACTTGACTTAATAACTATTAAATTACCAACTACAGATTTATTATTGGTTGGAGATGTCCCAGAGTTTTGAACACTATTTTTCACGATACTACAGCAAAAAATTATTTGATACAACAGCATAAAATATGATTATTACAAATTGTTAAGTTTATTTATTCTTATTTACTACAAACAAACCAAAAAATTATGTTTTTACAAAATAAAAATGTTCTTCATTGAATAACAAATAGGCTTAGGCCTATATGTGTTGTAAACACAACACAATGTTTTAAATAGATTGGCATTATTTCAATATTGTATTGTATTGTTAGGCTGATTTATCCTCACTAGTGGAGATATGGCAAACTTTACCAGGTAATATACGCAATAGAAAAGCAACTGATATTCCAGTAGTATCGTGAAAATAAATATTCCTGGTCTGAGAGTTTCGTGTAGCCTGTTGATATAAAATGCTTTAACAGGTGGTGGTTTGTTAAATCCATAAATTATATTATATGTAGTTGTAGTAGTAGCAGTAGTATGTTTTTTGTTTTTGTTACATATAAGAGAGTATAAAATGGAGAGTGTATACGGAAAGTATATGGATGATATTGTTTGATCTGAATATAAATTATTGTATCCTATGAGCATGTTAAATTTTAATGTGTAGAATAAAAAAATTTAATTTATAACTGATAATGGTGACTTTTTCAATGTCGAAATATCAGTTTTTCATTGCAGGATCGTTTTTGAAAGAGTCTGATGGGACGAAATTCGATGGAGGTTCTATTATTAAACTTGTTGACAATTTTGTTCCACAACTGCTTTCAAAGATAGAAGTAAAGAAACATAATCACTTGACACTGGAAGTCAATCAAGCCTGGATCACTAGTACTGTTAGAGCCATCGTTTTGCAAAAGAGATCAGAATTGAATTCACATACATATCGTATTTTGAGGGAGGTAAAATTAAATTCTACCCTGTTGGAGACTTGGCACTTTTCAGTTTGGGGTTTTTCGATAATGTGAAAACACAGATCTATAAAGTAAAATTTATAATTATGTTTATTCGATCTAATGATGATGATGCACTGTATCGTTGGAAAGATACCAAAGCGGATGGATCATATTATGATGATACTATGCTACCAGAAGAAGGTAAAGTTGTGATAACAGAATTCTATATACGAACACAACTAATAAAATTCAAATCAGAATATAAAATTATATTGGTAAAAAAATCAAACGATGTGAAACTGTCCCATTCGAATTTATAAATGGCAATGTGTACAGAAAATTATGCCTGAAAGAGCCAGTTTGTTACATTTTGATATAACTAATATTTGTAGGAATATAGAAAATCCCACATTCTTTCTGATTAGTTTACGAAAATTAGTCTCAACTGCACAAACAATCGATCGCGGTTTGAATTACAATAGTATATGTAATTCAGTACCAGCAAAAAATATTCGTATTTGAATTAATGAGGAAAATTATCCCGTTGAGTTAATAAATTTACATACTGAGAATGGTAATTATGTAATCGCGTACAAAGATTTTAACCCGAGAACTGCTAACGCACCCATATCGCACCCAGGCTCGGTCCAATAACTTAGGCACGTGTCTATAAAACACGTATTTTGCCATTCAACGTTACGCCCACTTAAAATTATCCGATCGCAATAAATAAAATACCGTTGGAAAGCTAATGTTCCGTAGATGCATAATCATGCAAAAAAAATACCACAAAACGTTATAAATAATATTCCAAAAATTGGTGAAGTTCGCATATTTTTTATGCGTAAAATCGTAGATTTGAACTCTGCGCCTTTTCGTTAGCGCGACACCATTTTTCCCGATATAATTACAACTCTATTTTTCTGTCATTTATTTCAAATAAAACACTGTTCTATAGATCACATGTTTCTCTTTCCAACCGTAGATTACAAATTTTTCTGCGTCTCATAGATCCAGAGATATTCCTACTTGAACGTAGAACAAACTTGACGAGACGAAATTTGGTTGGCATTAGGTTTGCATTTCTCTTTGGTTTCTAATATTATATTTCTTATATATCTTTACACTAAGTTGTAGGGGAAATTCCATTCTATAAGTTGGTACCACCTGATGGTGTCAAGTACTTACAAATAATGTTTTGCAGTACAGTGAATGATGCGTTCGGGTGGTTACCTGTAGTTATAGTTAAATCTATTTCTCTTTCTAACATTGTAAATTGTAGTATTTGTGTAGTAGATAAACATAATCCATGTCTTGTACGTAAGTTGGAATATATTATCTCTTTTCTGGTTAATTAATTACATTAATCTGTTTAGTGCAATTAAATTTAAGTTGTTAAAAATAACCAAACTTGAATAGGAGCTATATTTTAAAGTAAAAACCGGCTGGGCCAGCCACCAATATGGCTGAGAGCCCAGCCTCACAAATGCCTAGCGTATCCGATATGGAAACACAGCAGGCAATAGAATATTTAGTACTCTCACAAAATAATCATGACAATGAAACAATTACAACTCCTATAAAAAGGAAACATGACCAAACCTCACCAATAGTCTCAAGCCCTGACAGGTCACCAAGTTTAAAAAAAATAAATCAGCAAAAGGTTAGGTACTATAACAAACATAATGATGGTCCTTTCGTAGTTATCATTAAAAGTAATGACAAAAATAAAATTAATCCATTTCATGTAGGCAAAATCATAAAACATCATGATATAGAACAGATCCTTAGATCTGGCAAAAATTTAAAAGTTATTTGCAATTCATTTACAGAGGCAAATAGCCTAATTCATTCGGAAGAATTGAAAAATTATACAGTTTTCATACCAGCTAATAAAGTAGAATGTACAGGGGTAGTTTATGTAGAAGAAGATATTTCAGAGGAAGAAATTCTAATGGATAGTTTAAGTGAAGCACGAATAATCAAAGTAAATAGAATTAAAAAAAGGCTAAATAAACAACTTGTAAATACAAAATTTGTTAAAATTACATTTGATACAGACAAATTACCACACAATATAGCATTAAATCACGTGCGTATGATTGTAGAACCATATATAATTCCAGTGAAACAGTGTTACAAATGCTTTGCATATGGCCACACGGCTTTACCAGTTTGCAATAAAGACAAACTATGTAGGGATTGTGGTCAACCGTTTCATGACACACATTGTGAAAAGCCAAGACAATGTGTAAATTGTCTTGGACCACACAGTAGTAATAATAAAACTTGTCCAGAATATATACGGCAAAAACATATTATGGAAAGAATGAGTCTTTATAGAGAGGATTATTTTGAAGCGAGTACTTTCTACCCCATCCCAGGGTATAAGGGTAAAACCCACCAGAAACATAGGAACATTGCATATGCCCAAGCAGTTAATATTCAAAACAAACAGGAATTTCCACATTTAATTAAACCAAACAGTTACAATAGAACTAACAATGTTACCAATAGATATACAATTTTACAAACTGATGATGAAAGGGAACCTAATGAGGACAATACACACCAAAATATTAAACCCATACCTGTTATAAACTACAATAAATCAAAATTTAAAACAAACAGTAGTTATAATACCAAAATAAATATTAATAGGCCTACAGATATTACACCAGTAAATTCAAGGCAACAATTAAAGGCAGTTCAGGCACCACCTAGTGATACTAGGCCTACATCATTAATAAACAAACAAGAATTAAAACAGTTGGTAGATAAAAAAATAAATGAACTTAGGATTAAAATACAAGGGGAAAAAACATCAGTAATATCAAAAAAGAAACTGGATGAAATTATCTCTGATTTCATTAAAAATCAAAACGGAGACATTAATAATAAAAATAAAGAGATAATAAAGAAATCTAAATCAACATAATAATTAATTTTAAAAAAAAAAAAAAAAAAAAAAAAAAAAAAAAAAAAAAAAACAATTTTTTAAAAATATGCTAGGTGAAGCTCTTAACTTATTTCAATGGAATGCAAGGTCACTTAAACACAAGTGGCCAGAAATAATAGCCACATTCAAATCTCAGAATATACATATCGGAATAATCCAAGAAACATGGTTAACCAAATCAGATACCCTAAGTGATAATAGTTATAATATATATAGACTAGATAGATTAGATGGTTATGGGGGGGTTGCTTTTATTATACATAAAGCAATAAGTTGCAACGTAACGCACAAAATTAATTCTAGCTCAGTACAACTTTTAGCTCTTACAATTAATAATATGGAAATTCCAATAACAATTTATAATATATACTGCACAAACAAAAAAATAGACAATGATTTTTGGCATAAAGAAATTTTTTCCAAAGATAAAGGGTATACCATAATTTGTGGTGACTTCAATGCACACCATCCTTTCTGGAACTGTGCAAATTCAAACAGTAGGGGTAATATATTATTCAAAGAATATAATGAATCATCACTTATATTAGCAAATAATAATGAGTATACAACAGTTCCAAATCTATTCCACAGACAATCAGTAATAGACCTGACTTTCATTTCACCAAAAATGTATAATATATTAAAAAACTGGGAAATAAAAAAGGATGCAATGGGAAGTAATCATTTCCCAATAATAATAATTTTTGAAATTAAATTAAAACACCACAATATAAATAATGTACCCCAGTTAAGCTCTCATTTTAATAATACCACCAAAAAAAATTTCAAAAAGGCAAATTGGACTTTGTATAAAACATTAATTAACAATAATCTAAACTTAATATCAGAAGTAGAATCCCCAAATTTAATACCAAAATTTTATGATATTATATATAAAGCAGCAGAAATAGCAATACCTAATGTTATAAATCTTAACCCATTAGATAATAAAAATTTCACACCTAAAACCTGGTGGACCGAGGATTGCTCACTTGCAGTAGCCTATAGAAGATTAACTTTAAAAAAATTCAGACAAAACATGAACGCTATAAACTATAGAAACTATCAAATAGCTCAACTTAAGGCCACAGAAACAATACGTCTAGCAAAAAAACAGGGATGGGCAAATCTATGTCAGAAATTAAACATAAAAAATAATAGTAACTATGCTTGGAAGATAGTAAAAAAATTAAATAGCAGTAAAAAATTAAATAACATATCAGAAATGGCCACCAGTCAAGATCTAGGTGAGAGATTTATGAAATTCATCATTCCAGACTATGTACCCCATCAATCCGAGATTAAGTATCCAATAATAAATGATTCAAACCACTTCCTAGAAGACGATTTCAACTTGAAAGAATTAACGGCAGCAATTAACACAAAAAAAAAAGATACGGCCCCAGGGCTTGACGGAATTACATATAGCATGATTAAAAATCTACCACAAAATGCTTTAGCGATATTACTCCAAATATTTAATAAAATCTGGAACGGTATAATAGAAATCCCACTTAAATGGAAACAGTATAAAATAGTAGCATTATTAAAACCTGATAAAGGCAAATATGACGAAAAATCGTACAGACCTATATCACTCATACCATGCTTCATGAAAATTATGAATACCATGGTTAAAAACAGACTGGAATGGTTGACATATAAATTAGAAATTATCCCCGAAACTCAATATGGTTTTAGGAAAAAGCGAGGATGCCCAGACTATATGCTAAATTTAGTAACTGACATCCAGATAGCCCTATCAAATAGTGAAAATACAATATTAGCATCCTTAGACATAGCTAGAGCATATGATAATGTATATATTCCAGTCTTATTAAGCAAAATGTATAAACACGGAATACCTTCTAAATTCATAAAACATTGCGCCTCAATGCTTAATGATAGGCAAATAAATTTAATATTCCCAGAATATAACATATCTAGATGCACAAACAGAGGGTTACCACAGGGTAGTGTTTTAAGTCCACTTTTATTTTCCATATACATTGCAGAAATTAATAGTTGTTTACCAAAACAAATCTTTTCATTACAATACGCCGATGACATAATATTATATACTTCAAACAAAACATATAATACAGCATATGTAAACATTCAAAATGCGTTAAATCAACTAAATATGGTATTTAAGTCTCTGCATCTCGAAGTGAATTCCACTAAAAGTAAAGTAATTATATTCACAAGGAAAAAATCAATAGACCATACAAATAGTCCTTTTACTATGAACAATCAACAAATGATAATTGTGGACACAATTAAACTTTTGGGAATCACCCTTGATAGCAATTTATCTTTCAAAATGCATATTACCAATTTATATATACAATGTATAAAGGACATTAATATCCTAAAAATACTAACATGTGCTAGAATAGGAGCACATCCAGATTTTATAATACAGGTATTTAAAAGTTTAATTCAAGCAAAGTTAGATTATTGCTGTTTTCTATTTGGCCATCTACCAAAAAATGTACTTAATAAACTCAACATGATACAGAACCAAGCAATGAGACTGGCTATAGGTGCTTTTCGAACTTCACCGATAATTGCACTTCAATCTGAATGCGCAATATTACCGTTAGATTTACGACGAAAATTAATTACCGAAAGAATAATGTATAAAATAATGTGTGATAATACTCACCCAGTATATAGCAAAATAATATACTTAAATTTTCTGATAGAAAATAAACCCTTTTGGGCAAAGAAAAAAACACCACTATATATTCAAGCTTTAAATACAATTAACGAAATCAATCCATATTTTAACAAAACCAAAGTAGAATTCACTAGATACTGGGAATTTAATAAACCATTACAGATGTTGAAACACAATCTAACATTTAATACAACGATAGGGCCAGAGGAAGACAATTGTAACAAGAAAGAAGTGTCATTAATACAATTACAACAAATTTTCAGAAATAAGATCAACTCATTCAGCAGTAATGCAATAGTTATATACACAGACGGATCAAAGAATTCAGAGGGTACAGGAGCGGCATTTTACATTCCAAAACATAAAAAAAGTTTCAAATTTGCTCTAAATAAAATCATGTCGAGCTATACAACAGAATTGTATGCCATATACAAAGCAGTAGAATACATCGAAAAATTACAAGAGAACGAAATTGTTATATGTACAGACTCTCAATCGGCAATACGGTCGTTGGAAAATTGTCTACAAATTTGTAAAGGAGAAGATATAAACTTAAATATATTAAAATCAGCATTAACTCAAAACTCCAAATCAATAACATTCCAATGGGTACCAGGCCACTCAGGCATATCACAAAACGAATTCGTAGATAAACTCGCGAAAGAAGCAATATTAAGTGGTATACATACAATGGAGCTACAAGTTCCAACAGATGATTTTAAATCATACAGGAAAAAAACACACAAAAAAACCTTTATCAAACAATTAAACGAATCTAGTAAAGCCAACTGGTACAAAAGTGTCCTTAAGGAATACACTCAATATCCCTGGTATAAGGATAGTAATATGAGTAGATGGGAAATTATTAATTTATGCAGATTAAGAATAGGGCATGCAAAAGTCAATAGCAGGTTACACATGATAAAATTATATTTCACACCATTATGTTTAAACTGTAATATGGGTAGCATAGAAACAATAGATCACGTGATTTTGGAATGCCCGAAATATTCCCACGCGAGAGACCAATTCCTTAAAAAAACCAAAATAAACAATAATTTAGACAGAGCAGACCTAAAAACTATACTAGGGAAAACTGACATAGGTATTCATAAAGAAATCAACCAATTCCTATATGAAATAAAAAGGGTTCTCTAAAATAAATAATTATCTAAGATTATCGTAAATAATCAAATTGTAAACACAAAACACATGAATGTTTATCCATTCTGGGATTCTTTCATCCGTGGTCCACTCCTTTCGGGATAGGTGAGCCTGATGGATCCCAGGCTAAGAAGATACATACCCAACACATATCTCCTAAAAATCCAATCAATTCATTCCTCATATATTTACTTATCACTCTTTAATGTGACTAACAAGACACATTTAGACACAAACAGAAACATATAGGACAGATAGTAACGTAACCAATACAAAATACCCAACTAACAAAAAAACAGTAGATTGTAAATAACTAAGAATTAAAAATTAACATTATTAATGTGTATGTGTAGATATACTCCAAAAAAGTTTAGGTAACCACAGGAACGAAAAAAAAAAAAAAAAAATATCGGGAAAAATAAAGATAAGCAATAGAGTAGTGTGAGGCTGCATGGAAAGTTTCCAAGCCTGCCAATTGGCGAACTAGAAAAAAAAAAAAAAAAAAAAAAAAAAAAAAATAATGTTTTGTTTTCATCTCAAAATGAAGGAATTGTCTCGCGCAAAGTAGGGCGTGGCACATATTGTTTTGGGGTTATATATTTGTTATTTTGAAGGTTTGTGTATACAAATTGTATATAAATTGTGTATAAAAGTTACAATATATGTGTTTTTATATCTAAAGCTTATGTTTTTGCATGATAGTTTAGTTTTTGAACGTTCTTATTTGCGATAACCTAGGCCGAAATGGTAAGTTTAGGCTATATGCAAATTGTCTTATATATAGTGTTTTATATGATTATAAAAGTGAATATGTGTGTTATTCTTTGTAAAGTATATATTTTCTTAGTTAAATCTAATGGTTTTGTCTTTGATCTATCTTCAAATTGGTACTAGTGAGTCTAAATTGTGGAGGTTACAAACCTAACCTCACTTGTAAAAGTTACCTTTTTAGGGAAAATCGGTATTTTTATTTAGAAAATGTAACATATTATTACTTTTTTCCCCTAAATATATTCACAAATATATGACAAATCTCAAGAAATGGTTGAAAAAAATCCTAAAAATCTATTAGTATGTTATTCATTACCATTTCTGTGAAATTTCTGCTCCATTACTCTTCGATTTTTTGGTATTTGACCAAAAAACACCAAATGTGATACATCTAACTTTTTTTTTCACTACACACCTACATTCTATGCACCTTTCTGAACATAATGAGATATAGAACTTTTGTATAAGATATATATTACTATTTTTAGTGATTTTTTGAAAAAAAAAGATCATTTTACCTTTTTTCGTAAACTATTTTTTGTTTTTTTGATAATATAACAAATTTTTTTCCCCCCCCCCTAAATATATTCAAAAATATTACACAAAACTTTTGTATATCTTAGAAAAAGGTAGTAAGCTATTGATTTTGGAATATACAGGTTTTTCCTGAAAATTGGTAACTTCGTTTTTGACATGTAACATACTTACTCCAAAACCGTTTCAAAAAAAAAAAATTTTATTACATAGATGGATTCTATGCATCTTTCTGAGAAAAATGATATCTTATAAGTTAGGTTTTGTATACAAATAATATATTTAATTAATTTTTAAACAAACGAAGAAATTTAACATTAGCGGTTGGGGGGTTAAACGTGATTACTCTGATGACTTGGATATGATGAAAACACCGTTCTCATTCTATTATGACAATTGTGTGTACGTTATCGATACAACTAAACAGAGCACCAACATTTCAAGATCAAGGGAAAATATTAATGCTTCATGGCGACATTTCTAAACCAACCAAAATTATTATGGTTGTTAATGTTGTAATTGTATCCCATGCGAAAATAATGTATGATATTATAAACAATAGAATTAAAGAAGTTTAAAAAACAAAACAGTTGTTCCCATAACAAAATATTATTTTATCGTTGTTCTCATAAATATCTAATGTTTTATTAAATTGAACAAATATATTTTTTTCTTAAAATTGCTTTTCAAAATAAAGAAAGTACTAGAGCAAACTTTCCCCCGTGACATCACACGTTCACGCGAAATTCCCATAGCTAGATAATGTACTTTTCTAGATAATATACTTTCAGAATACTTTTTCTATTGCCCTATCTCTCCTACATTAAAACTGAGCCAGAACCGGCATTCCCAATACTACTTTAAATGTTAGCGGCCATCTATCAGCTATTTACAAAGCCATTGCAGTTTTTTTTTTTTTTTTTTGTTTCACTAGGCATTTGCTTTGTCTGTGAATGTAGATAGCAATGACCATTGCAATCGCTTCTCCCTCTAGTTGTGAAGTGCGCACTGTAATACAAAAAAAAATCTTCAACTGCTAAAATTCATCGGGAGTTATGCCTTGTGTATAGACCTACACTAATAAGTGAAGGGATAGGTTAGAAAGTAGTGTTGTGACTTTAAAAATGGCTACAGAAATGTGCTCGATGAAGAGCGTAGTGGCAGGCCCAGTATTCAGACCAACAAAATAGTAACAAGTACAAGTAACGAAACAAGTAAACTGAAAACTGTGAAGTGAACGGCGTGACTATTAGTGCTCTGACTGATAAATTTCTGCAAGTTGGACACACCTCTATTAACACGGTTTTTACAGATAAGCTCGGATATCACAAATTGTTTGCAAGGTGGGTACCGATAATGCTCATTGACCAGCACAAAGAGCAAAGAATGTGCAGTGGACGAATCTTTTTAGACCACTATGGACAAGGTGCAGATGATTGGTTTTCCCATATAATTACAGGCGATGAAACATGAATATTCTACACCAACGCAGAATCGACAGTCAAGGGAATGGTATCATTCAAGCTCACCAATGCCGAAAAAGTTGAAGCAATCTCCATACTTGAGTCGAAAATGATTGCTACAGTTTCAAAAAGGGCATCATTTTGGTTGATTTCATGGAACGTGGATCAACAATTACAGCTGATGTGTACTGCGAATTGCTCAAGAAACTAAGACGTGCGATTTAAAACTGATGATTCGGAAAACTGTTGTCCAGTGTAATCCTCCTTCACGACAATGAGGGTCCTCACATAGCTGCCTTAACCAACAAGAAGATTCAAGACTTTAGTTAGGTAACTTTTTGACCACACTACATATAGTTCAATCTTGGACCTAGCGACTACTTCCTCTTCTTCTATTTGAAACAGTGGCTTGGACAATGGTTTGAAAACGACAAAGAACTCAAGACTCTCAATGTCATCTGGTTCCCATTCCCAATAAAATAAAACTGTCAAAAAAAGGTGAATTTTTTAACGACCAAATGGCCCTTACTTTATGAATATCCCTAGTAGATAATAGTTGCAGATGAGCCCTAGACAAAACCATTAAGTCACTGATGAAATAGGTCACAAAATAGATTCAGATATTGAAATTAGGCGTTTATATTTACTCTGTTGTAAACGAATTAAACAAGAAAATAAAACAAATAATTATCTCATAACACATGTAGTGTTACAAAAATTCTTTATACATTAAATATAATGTTAACAAACGGATAGTAAAATTAATTCCTATAATGATCGAGTGAGAGAAATATTAAATATATTTTTTAATCAATGTGTTTTACAACCTTGAAGAAACATGCAATTTTGAATACATAACTTTCATAATGTCTTTTCAATAGTTTTATCTACATTTTGCCAGGAGATTGAGCTGCAAACCCTTTTAATGCGAAATCTAGATAGATCTCTATTTATAATCACCTGTTAGTACTATATCAGTACCTTCTACTTCATAGGATTCGTAAATCCATTTACGGTTTACTCTGAAAACAAAAATTAACAACAAATAAGCCAAAAAACAAGATTATGAAATAACAAAATGTAATTACTTTTTGAAGATTACTACTGAATTGATATTTTAAATAATTTCTTAGTGTGAGTTTTAAATAAAACTTTTCTTAAATAAATTTATTTAGAATTTAATATAATTTTTTATTTCTGCCATGAATAAAGTATCCCCTAAAAAAACTATATGCATAATGACAAATTGGATTGATATTTTTAGAATGTGAGCATATAAAAGTCTGTTCCTATTTTCGTTAAACAAACTGGGGATATTTGTAGTCAGTCATTCCTGGTGATTATCTGATGCTCTGCTTTAAAATTTTGCAATAAAGGCTAGATGAAATTTGACTGCTAAGAAGTTTGTTGACTGCTTTGTAGAACAGAATGTGCTTTCTTTTAGTGTTACAAAAATAAATTGTTAATTATTCAGTGGTTTGATGATTATGAAAAATGTTTTTAAAACTTTCTTTCACCTGACAAACAATTGCAAAAATTTTACTGTAAATTACACTTATATTATGAACAATGATTTTATAATAAAACCTAAATTTTCCTTTTTTGAAGGAAACTGAAGACAAAATTTATTATTATTGTTTGCAAAAACTGTGAATTAGTCACGAGTTTAGTTGGAAATGTTTATGGTGAGTAAAAACTATGAATATGGTAATTGTTAAAAAAATAGAGCCGAAGGCTAACTTTAGCAACATGGGTGACTTATTTCTATATAACATTAAAATCAACAACATAACTGCCAAACAGTAACTTGATTGAATATTATTGATAACTTTTCCTCTTATGATTATGATATATTGCATGTTTGTGACTATTCAGCTATTTTCAAGTGTCTTTAGAAGAATCTACAGAAGAATCTAAATAAAAATACCCACAAAAATATTAGAAAAATTACAAATAAATTATGATTAGAGATACATCATATGAGTTTGTTTTAGTGCATACGAATGACAGATTGCCTGAAATATATGCATTATTTTATTCAGTTACAAAATTGTTTCACATTACAATGAACACTAAATCATAATTTCTATAAAAGTATGTTATCCTAATCTTAATATCATATTTGATTCTGAAATGAGTTGGACTAGATTTTTATACTGCTAACTATTGAAAAGTGTTAATGGTAGTTTTTCCCCAGAGTATTTTAAAATGGGACATTTAAAATTATTTATTTAGTAAAAAGAAATGGTCTTAAATCTTTACACATATTGCACAAAATACCTTGTTGGTGATACCACATTCATTGTTGGTAGTTTGTCATCTAAGAGTAAAAGGAATATATATATATATATATATATATATATATATATATATATATATATGACTCAGTAGAAATAATATATATGTCATACTAATTTTATAATATAACAAAATAGCAATGAATTTGAGCATATGGTTAAGGATTGTATTTTAAATTAAAGCTACACTTTCTGATATCAACAATAAAATGCCATAATAAATACTTGTAAAAAGAAAGTGATTCACATTTCTGTCAGATATTTAAAGAACATATCCCATCAGTTAAACAAACTAAACCTTTAAAAAACTGATTTAAATTTAGTTTAAAACATTATTCAAACCAATCCGCAAGAATAATGCGAAATTTGTTGCAGGAGGTATTGCTCTGCAGTTAACAACTCTTTGAAAACATTACATCACTGTAAAAAGAAAAAACTGATTTATTGGATTAATTACAATCATAAAAGAAGTTTAAAAATGACACAAATTCATTAATGCAAAAATAAATATCAACTCTAGTGCATTAATCAATAAATAAGAAGCAAATTAGAAGCAGATTACTTTTATTCCAACAACTGCCAATATCTATTATTAGACTTTTTTGTTTAGGGTAAAAAATCATTGCATTCACAAGAAAAGAGTATAAAACATACAGAATTAAAAACTAAAACAGTTTTAATAAAATCAACAACACTATAACTAATTAAAAGTCGTAAACCTTGGAAAAAATTAATATGCAGAAATGTAACATATTACAGGGTTTCATGGAATACATTGTTTAATTGTAACAAGATAAAAATAATACATTTTAATCTAATTTAATAAATAACAATAAGACATTCCAAAAAGGACAATACACAATCAAGGAACTCAGGTATCCCAACATAACTGGAATAGAATTGGGTAGGATAAAAATCCTATACACACCTCTCAGAATAACACAGTCAATTAGGATGTACTTAACGGTTAGAATACTGTGACAAAATGAGCATTGCAGTGGATTCCCATGTTCCATCAGAAATCCATGAGTGACCATGGAATGACTAATATGAAGATCCCCATCTTCATATTGATCATTCCATGGTCACTCCCATTACCCAATCACCACTTCTTCTCGATGACTGATGTGAATAAATGAACTCCACAGACGGATGGTATCTGGCTTCCTTCAGTTTATTGGACATAAATTGTTGTCCATTCTTCCTCCCACTAACAATGCCATCAATACATGATTAATCACTGCTTGAAAGTCAGATGTCATAAACTTGCTATGCGACTGACTTGCAACTTCCTTTACTGCTTTTGTGATTCCATTTATTCCACAATGTTCAGGTACCCAGCAAAATGATACTCCAATGCCCCTTGGCTGAAATCTTTGTATGGAACACACAATATCCTCACCAAGGGATTCTTAGAATATATACCCTGGATAACCTGTAAACCATTTTTCGAATCACAATACAAAAGTGAATAAAATATAAAAACCAGATGATACTACAGTATTAAGAAGGAATTTGGGAATGAAACATCAAAAACTGAAGGTAATCCATAGATATACGCCCATCCCGATGAGTAATATGCACAACTGACTTTATTGTCCACTTTAGAACTATCAGTGAAGATATTCTTACTAGATGGTTATTATTAGTTTTATATATAGGCATATATATATATATATACATATGTATATACTTTACCAACTACCCCAGCTCTGTCACCAAACTTACCCATATTTTTCACCATTTATCCACACCCCTCCTCCCAACATATTTATCACAGCATGTCATTTTCATTTCATCTCTTTCCTATTTATTTAATTATAATTCACTAAGTTATGATTCTCCTACTACAAAACAATCTTCATAAAGTAATCCCAACACCCGGGGAAAACAAATTATTCCAAATCGATAGGTATAACATATGGCACGGATACATAAATTTCTCTAGATGGAACACCCCTTTCAGACCATGCTAGGGAGATTTAGACCGTAACCTTTCATGATAACATCGCTGTATACATTTTTGTATTTACCCTAAACTCTTATATCTTCAAAAACTTTCACAAACAAGCAAAAATAAATAAATAATAATAATAACCCTTATTTCAACCTCACCCTAACTTATCTCCTTACCTAATTTTAGTATTTATTCAAGAAATTTGTTTAAGGTTAGAGTTTGCCTAAAATTAGCAGGTCAACTATAATACCATACCTATGTTGAAAGAATATTTTCACTGTCATTCATATTTAAGTCAAGTATTTTATTCTTACTTAAAGTTACTTTAACAACCTCTGATTTTACAAATCTTTCCATAAGAAAAAATAATGTAGTCTGCATAGTGGAATAATAGAGAAACTGATTTAGAGGTTTATCAGACTGGAATTCTGTTAAGAAAGGTTCTAGTTCTGAAGCTATAATCAGTTTAGCTGCCATTAATTTATCCTTTAATCCTCTTGATATAATTTCAAAGCTGTCACAAGTTAGAGCTTTTTTATATTTGATAACACCAGTTACATATTCTTGCACAAACAGTAATATGTCAATTGCCCGTTGGGCAACCATAGTGTTTTCCAGCCATCAAATTGCACAAAACTTCAATGGAAATAATTGGAATTTAAAATATTTATTATAATCTGCTCATTAGAATTTTAAATAAATTACATTTTACGGTTAGTACATTTTAAATAAATTATAAACAGCATGGATGTAACTTTATGAGTTCCCACTGGATAACTTTGATTCCATTCTTCAAAGTACAATGCAGTGTATGCAGTCCACAGCTTTCGATATCAATAACTGTTGGAATATTTTGTTCATCTTTAATATCTGCAATACAATCTGTTTAGAATTTAAAATTTACGTTAGGATCATCCATTGAAGTTTCAAATATATATTTTATAAATTAGAAGTTGACAAAGAATTTTCAAAAGCTACAACCATATCAGCTGCTGTTGGATGCCCAAGAAAAGTAGATGAAAAATACCTGGTACATACTTCCTTTGTTTTTATGTTTCAAAACTTAATACTGATGTCCATCAAGTGCTTATGAGAAATTGTATTTAATGAATCACCAAAACACAACATAATTTTTACACTCAGTCACTAATTTAATAAGAGTCTCTTGAAAATGACGAGCAATTCCATAAATTAAGGAATACAAAATTGTGTCCCTCTGTAAATTCATTTTTTGTACCAATTTCATTATCAAAAAACATTATTATAAAAACAGTTACTGATTTGGCAAAAAATGAATGAATAATGAATTGTGGCTCAACACACAATTCAAACACCATATTTATTTCAGCTCCCTTACTTTATCTTTTAACAAAAATTCTTCTGGCTCTTTCCCAAATTTTAAGGGTACTTTTATCCCTTTTGAATTCAAGAGGTTCTATACCTGCCTGCAGTTGCATTGCCACTATAGGGGTGGACTTGGCACCACCAGTGATAGTTCATAGAGCATTGTTTTGGACAACATCATATGTGGTTAGGGTACTCTTGGAGGAGACAGAAACAACTTCACTTCCATACTCCATAACTGGACGAACATATGTTTTGTATGCCGTGCTCAATACGTTCTGCATCGCCCCCCACTTGGTTGTCGTCAACCGTTTCAGCAAGTTGTTCTGTTTCTGTGCTTTATCAGCAGTAGATGTCTCGTGACTGCTATAGGAGAGCCTTGCATCCAATGCAATACCAAGATACATCGACAGCGATGTCTGCTGCAGATTTACACCCTTGTATTGTACATTAAATCGGTTCGGTTTTGTCGAAAGTGTGAATAACTGGGCAACGGTCATCTGAGCGCTAACTTCCATTTTGTTTCGATTTGACCACACTTCTAGGCTGCTGAGTGCCGAGTTGATAGCATCTTGGAGGCGCTGTACGTTGCTACCGGTAGCCCACATGACCACATCGTCAGCAAAGAAAAGACATTGCACACCCGCAGTCGTTTCAATATCTCTTTGAAGGTCACTTATCATGATATTGAATAGTAGGCAGCTGAGCACCGCTCCATGCGGGAGACCCTGCCGTAACTGTCTGTAGCACGATATTTTGTTTTGAAACTTACACAGAATGAAGCGTTCGGATAAAAAACTTTTGATCCACCTAAGCATGTTATCGGCTACTCCTTCGCGTTCTAACTTATGTACAAGCATGTGACGCCAGATTTTGTCTTATGCTGCTTTAAAATCCACAAAGCCAGCGAGAGTTGATTGCTTGTGGTTGAAGCCTTCCTTAGCAGCTTGTGTGAATTTAACGATTTGGTCAATTGTTAACCTGTGTTTGCGAAAGCCGGCTTGATAATCGCTTATGGCTTTTTTGGACTCCAAGAATTCGCGCAATCTTCATTCAACCATTTTCTCAGTCACTGTTATGATTGTATTTGAGATAAGATTAGGTTGACGAGACTGCAGAGTCTGGAGGCAAGACGGGTGTAAGCAGGTCGTAGGCAACAGCCTCGTCTGATAGTACATGTAATAAAGATATTGTAACAATTACAAAAGTATAATTTTATTAACAATAACCACAAATATAACATGGTGGCAGTGGTGAACAAGTGAAGTGATGATTAATTATAAAATGCCTACTTTAAAAAAAGCATTATTATATAAGACATGTGAACAGCTGGCCGATTGTCGGTAAGTTTTAGTATAGACACGTAAGCCTAAAAAAGTGCAAAGCTAAATTTATAAATCGTTAGTGTTAGTCTATATGGCTAAATTACAACAACAAGAATTAGATATTCCTGAAGCAAAAGACATATTTTTTAAAATGGATTATCACTCTAATATTCCTAGTCAAATGTCATTTGAAGGAAACTTGACTGAAAATTGGACAAAGTTTAAAAATAAATTTAATCTATATTGTGACGCTTTTTTAACTGAAAATGTACAAGATAAACGTAAAATTGCGTTATTATTACACTCAATGGGTGATCAAGGTGTTGAAATTTTTAATTCTTTTAATTTAACAAAGGAAAGTGCAAAAGTGTTTGAACATGTCATAACAGTATTCGATGAATACTTTCTTCCGTTAAACAACGTGACGTATGAAAGACATATTTTTTTCAACCGGAAACAGTTACATAATGAATCATTTGAACAATATATGGCTATACTTAGAAATTTAAGTTCTACATGTGAATTTGGAAATTTAAGGGACAGTCTGGTAACAGATATTTTCATTAGTGGAATTACAGATTCATCAGCAAAAGAAATATTACTAAAGACAAAAAATATCGATATAAAATCAGCCTTGGAAATTTGTAAAACAAAGGAAATGGCTCATAGAAGAGCACGCCATCTAGATATTAAAACTGAAACGGGTACGTCATCAACCGATATTGACTCTATCAACAAAACTAAGAAGCATTATTTATTATCAAAGTCAAGCAGCGATAGTAACTTCAAACAAGGACAGGTCAAAAGTAAACATAGGCCTAAATCGTCGTTTCAACAGAAGCAAACAACAGATGTACAAGTTCAACGACATAATCGTGTTATACAAACATCTTGCGGTAAATGTGGTTACAAACATAAGTTTGGTGAATGTTTTGCTTTTGGAAAAAAATGTAATAAGTGCGGAAAAGCGAATCATTTTGCCAATATGTGTAGATATAATCGCAAATTAGTAAGTACTCTAGACAATACTCAAAAATTTAATAGTCTAACATCAATAAGTGATCCTAGTTTAAACTTTATTATAGATATAGTAAATATAAATAGTAATCAAAATTCTGAAGTAGATCAATGGTATGAGAAATTAGTTATTAATGGAAAAGAATGCCTACTAAAATTAGATACAGGGGCACAAATTAATATTTTATCAATTAAATCATTTAAAGAACTTAAAATTAACCATAAATTTGTAAAAAAGACAAACACATCAGTAACGTCTTTTACAAAAAATTGTGTTCCTATATTAGGCACATGTAGTGTTAATTGTCAAGTAAAGGGTAAAACAGAAGTGCATAAATTAATATTTTATGTTGCAAATATTAATTGTTCTAATATACTTGGTTTAAAATCTTGTATTGAATTAGATCTCATAAAAAAAATTGAAACTCTAGAGATTTTTAAGTGTGAGAAATATAAGCAATTATTTGACGAAGGAATCGGTAAAATACCAATTGAAGTAAAATTACAATTAAAAGACAACACAATACCAGTTGTAAGTCCATCTCGTAAAATGCCAGTTTTATTATATGATAAATTAAAAGCAGAACTAAAAAGATTAGTTAAATTAGACATTATAAAAGAGATTAATGAACCAACAGAATGGCTTAATCAAATTGTTATTGTAGAAAAGAAAAATGGAGATTTAAGAATTTGCTTAGATCCATTTCATTTGAACAATGCAATCAAAAGGTCTCATATACAATTTCCAACTTTTGAAGAACTCTCTTCAAAGCTTACAAATGCTAAGTATTTTACTAAGTTAGATGCAAGTGCAGGTTTTTGGATGTTACCTTTAGAAAAAGAAAGTGCTAAATTATGTGCATTTCAAACTCCTTTTGGAAGATATATTTTTAAACGATTGCCTTTTGGTCTAAATTGCTCAAGTGAAATTTTTTATAAAATTATGTTACAAACCTTTGATGAAATACCAGGTGTAATTTTATATATAGACGATATTTTAATACATGCTGATACTATAGAAGAATTAAATAATAGAGTGAAGCTAGTGTTAGATAGAGCTAAAGACTCTGGAATTAAATTTAACAAAGACAAATGTATTTTTAATGCTAAAGAAGTAACATTTTTAGGTCATAAATTTAGTGCTAAAGGTATCGAAATAGATCAAAATAAGATAAAAGCGATTGTTGATATGCCTTCACCAAGAGATGCAAGGGCTCTTGAACGTATTTTAGGTATGGTAAATTACGTTTCGAAATTCATACCCAATTATTCAGAATTAACTAAACCGTTTAGAGAATTATTAAAAAAAGATAATGTTTTTGTCTGGAATAAAACTTTGGAGAATTTATATCTGAAACTCAAGAAATATATTACAGAAGCGCCTGTACTAACATATTTTGATCCCAATAAACAGAGTACGTTATCAGTCGATGCATCTCAATTTGGTTTAGGTGCAGTATTATTACAAAATGGAAAAGTAGTGGCTTATGCTTCAAAAGCACTAACAAGCGTACAAACGAGATATTCTCAAATAGAAAAAGAGTTGTTAAGTATTGTATTTGGTTGTGAACGTTTTAAACAATATGTATATGGTAGTATTAATGTACTAGTAGAAACAGATCACAAACCATTGATACCAATTTTTAAAAAACCTTTATGTGATGTTCCAATAAGGCTGCAAAGAATGTTACTAAGATTACAACCTTATAATTTAAAAGTTACATATATACCCGGTAAATACCTATTTTTGGCGGATACTCTATCCAGAACATGTAATATAGCTTCAAAAGAAATAGATCCTTTTGATGAGGAAATTGAAGTTCAGGTAAATCTTTTAATTAGCAATATGCCTATTACAGAGACCAACAAACTAAATATTAAACAAGAAACCATGAAAGATGCAGTAATGTGTAAATTAAAAAAATATATTCAAAATGGTTGGCCTAAATATAAAAAGGACGTAGAGATTGAGATTCAACCATATTTTGAATTGCAATCCCAATTATGTATAATAGATAAAATCATATTTAAAAATAACGCAATTGTTGTTCCTAAAACATTAAGATTATCAATGTTAAACAAAATACATTTAGGACACAGTGGCATTTCAAGATGTAAGTCTAGAATAAGAAATATTCTATTTTGGCCCAACATGTCAAATGATATTGAAAATTTTGTAAAATGTTGTCAAACATGTGCTAGATACAAAAGAAACAAATCAAATGAACCATTAATATGTCATAAAGTACCTGAAATACCATGGCAAAATGTAGGTTGTGATATTTTTGAGCTAAACAAAAAATATTTCATAGTGGTAGTAGATTACTTTTCATACTTTATAGAAGTTTCCCACATATCTAATTGTACTAGTACAACAATAATTGATAAACTTAAATCATTCTTTTCACGTCATGGCATACCATTAAATTTCTATTCGGATAATGCAACTTATTATATGTCCGATGAATTTAAAAAATTTATGAAAGAATGGAATTTTAATCATATAACTTCTAGCCCCCACCATCCAAAGTCTAATGGAATGGCGGAGTCGGCTGTTAAAGTCATCAAAAATATTTTTAGAAAATGTTTAGATTCTAAGCAGGACCCCTATCTTGCGCTTTTAGAATTTAGAAATACTCCAAGACAAAATTTAAGTTCGCCTGCTCAATTATTAATGTCAAGGTCTTTAAGAACCACTATACCTAGACACATAAACCATCTGAAACCTAAAATTAATTTTAAGAAAGATAGACAAAAAATGATAAAAAACAAAAGTATCATGAAACAACATCATGATGTTAGAGCTAAGGATATAAAGGAAAACTTTTCTAGTGGCAATAATGTATGGTTTAAAAGAAATCCCAAATCATTGTGGTGTCCAGGTAGAATTGTAAATAAATGTGAACAAACCAGATCCTTTACGATCCAAGATCAAAATGGAAATTCATACAGACGTAATACTATTCATATTTCACCAGACAATACAATAAATACAGAACATGGCATTAATAATCATTCTGATAATTACAATGAATTAAATAATCAAAATAGTCTAAGTAAACAATTGCCCATACCGTCAACTAGTACAGAAGACACTTCTGTAACAGACCCACACAAATATACAACTAAATATGGCAGAGTGGTTAATACTACTAAAAGATATCCTCAGGAATAAAAAGTTAGATAATAAGTAATAAATGAAAAAAGATTAAGTTATGAATATTTTGTTATTGATTAAGTTAGATATACAAGGAATTAATTTTATTTAAGTAATTAAATTGTTTTGTAATGTAAAGACAAAGAAGTTTAAAAGTGTTGTTAATTTAATTTTTAATAATAATAAGAGAGATGTTATGATTGTATTTGAGATAAGATTAGGTTGACGAGACTGCAGAGTCTGGAGGCAAGACGGGTGTAAGCAGGTCGTAGGCAACAGCCTCGTCTGATAGTACATGTAATAAAGATATTGTAACAATTACAAAAGTATAATTTTATTAACAATAACCACAAATATAACAGTCACCTTACAACATACGCTGGTGAGAGAGATGGGCCGGTAACTAGTAAATTGGTTTGCAGGTTTATCCTTCTTTAACAGTGATACTATCTCAGCTTTTCTCCATTGATGGGGGACTCTGGACTCCCATGTGAGGTTGATAAGGTTAAGAAAGGTTTGCTTGGCGGCTTCTCTAAGGTGACGAACAATGTCAGGGAATATACCGTCAGGGCCCGCTGCTTTACCGTTCTTCAGGCAAGCTATAGCAAGTTCGAGTTCGCTGCTAGACAAGGGGTTGTAGAAAGACGGGTGGCAGTCTCTTATGAATGTTTCCGACATGATGCTCTTTCTCTCTTCTGATTTAACGTGCAGCCTGCTGACGGCAGCGTAGTGCTTGCAAAGGGCATTGGCTATTTGGTCAGGTTTTGAGAGTTTTTTCCCGCTTGTACCATTTGAGTTGATTGGTTTGATTTCTCATTATTAAGACTCGAGATGAATTAATTAGAGATTTCCGCCTTGCGCCTGGCAATATTTCTGTTTGTTTTTAGAATGGTGAGAGACTCGGTCCAAAAAGGTTTGTATGTCTTTACTTGCCCTCTCGGGATGCTTGCCTTCGCAGCGGTCAGAATCCCTTTTACAAATCGTTCGGTTGATTTATCAGGATTGGTATCGATTAGGTTGACCATCAGAACTATACTGTACTGACTCCACCCAGCGGATATATTGAGTAAATGTCTAAATTCAATGTTTGGGTCAAAGTTTTAACTTTGAATACATACCACTGGAAGCAGCTGAGAGTGATCAGTGAAACATACACTGATGAGTGTTACAGACAAAATTAAAATTACAAAGTCCTCAAGTAAGAATAAGAAAATTATATAACTTTTAAAATTCATAAAAGGGAAGTGAAGTTAATAGTTTTTTTTACAATTTGCTGGTTATATCTGTTGGATAGTTTTCATTTTTACTTTGATTACGATGTTTTTATTCGAAAACAAAATTCAATGTTTATTTACATAATTATTGTTCTTATCCATAATTATGGTAATATTACCTTTTGTAATGATTGTATGCTATGGACAAGATTAAATTATTTATTTTAATATTAATAATCCTACACTATAGTTAATCAATTGCTTACATACCTACACTCATGACTACATTTTAATGAATTACATTTTGAACAAGGGAAGGAGCAACCAGGACAGCTTTTATACAAACAGTCACATAAATCCAAGCCACTTTCAATATGAATTCCTCGATCATCATATATATTCTTCTTTCCATTGGAACTGTAAAAAGTATACAGAAGGCAAACAAGTAAAAATAAATATTTCATAAGCCAAATTTCTAGAGACAAATGAACTGTAATATTGCAACATGTTATAGATGTTTGTGGGTGTAATTAATTAAATACTGGGATAGGGTTATGCTAACCTACTGAAGGTGTTCTGTAGGAAAGTGTGTTTACCTATTCCCTAAAGAGGTCTTAATTCATTTATTCCCCACCAAACCAAACACCACTCCAGGTAATTAACTAGCTCTTAATGAGTTGGTTTATATAAATATTTAAATACCCATGGTGCAACACATTATTTGGCCTTCCCAAGATCTCGGTGACACTATTACTCGAAACCTACCCTCACATAATAATTTAGAAAACACTGGTTAATTAAATAAACTATATTGACTAATATTGACTGTGGCACTACATTGACTAGAGATATTTGACAAAACTATGTCAAGGGATGTTTGCGTGGTATATATACACTACCACACAACAAATGTATTACTGACACATCCTTGACTGCACTTTGAGTCTCGGACTATACAATCCAACTGTTACTACTTGTTTAATCTAATTCTTCTGTTAGCTGTGGTCACCCTTTTTACATGCTATAAATACCTGCGAGTATTTTTTTATTGTTTTGTATTAAATTTCACGTCCACATAATATTTTTATTATATTGTAAATATAATTATTATAACATCAACGATATTATTTTCAATGGTGGTTAGAAAAGATATTCATCCTTTTTTAACTAATACAAATATTGTAGAAAAGTAGTTGAAGTTGTTTTCAATTAATTAATTCAATACACATATTAATTATACCACTACCACAATTAATTATTATTGGCACTTTATAATTTTATTATTTCATTTTAACAAAAATTGTTATATTAAAACTTTATAAATATTTTTATTTGGACTTATACAAAATTTTAATAATAACCACGCAATAGAGTGGACAAGGAATATAATTTGCAAAAAAACTTAATTATTTGTAACTACAATACTTATGGAATGAGGTTTTTGCCTTTACATTAAACTTCGACTCCATTTTAAATAAAAAAATTAATAAATTTAAAAAATAATAAATAAACCTCCTCCGCCATTTTATGCGGATTAAAATTTTTTTATTCAAAATTTGAATAATTAAAAATATAAGTATTTAGTTTTATTTTTTTATACAAGCTTATATTTTATTGTTAAAAAAAAAAGTTGTTACTATATTTTTGACAGAGGATGTGAAAAATACTATTGCTATTATTATTAATACAACAACAAATTTTTTTCGAGATGCGCTTCACTACACATTTGGTACAAATAAAATGTTATAGATCTTGAAAACTGATGAACAGAACAAAATTTGAAAACAATATTGAGCAATATTGAAAACTGTAATTTCATAGGCAAAGAATATTGTTCTTCTCAAATGTAAGCCATTAAAATATATTTAACTCATTTGGAATTTAAGTCAAATGAAATCATTGTAATGTTCATGTCAGAATTTCAATACTGGTTTCGGTAAGATAATTTTGATTGTGCTATATTTTATAGAACCAAAGTCAAAGATCTTACATCTGCAAACATAGATCTGATAAAAATACAAACAGTGTGAAACACCACAGTTGTAATCATACCTCCATACAAAGTCATGATGAAAGAAAAAATGTATATAAAGAATTAGAAGAGTAATAAAATTTTGGATGAAAGTTCGAATTTTAGTCAATTTTCCGTTGTAATACATAAATAGTTTAACATTATAACTAGGTGAAATCCATTAACTTTTTCATTTTTTTCATCCTACAGGAATGTTTTTTTTATACAGTTTTTATACTAACGACTAAGTTCATTAGAATTACTATGGAAACGGTTGACAGCACCTTTCCAGTTTTGGCTATAGGAGACTCACATATTTGCCAATTCAAACAATATTGTTTGCTTAACACAATACTTAATATGAAATTATCTTATCACGGGATATCTGGTATAAACTCTCTACGCCTTAAAGTATATATTAAGTCTCATTCGTTACTACTGTTTCCAGTTACCTAGATTTTCTTCATTATAAGTACAAATAATATTTTGAAGGGATTGGTTGATAGTGTAAGAAAAAATTACATCTCTGTAGTTTGGATACTACGACAATTGAACCCCGGGGGGTGTATTCATCTTGTTCTAACTCCCACATTTTCCTTTGGTCTCGGGTTCATCAAATAAACTTGATGCCATTTCAGATTTTAACAGATACTTTGCCTGTTTACAACGTGACAACATTTGTGTTATGACAGTAGGGGATGAAAATTCTTGGCCATCATCATATTTTAAAAAAATGTAAGTTGCATTTTTCACCTGCCAGTTACGCTAAAATATTAGACAATCTGAATGCCATTGTTAAGGCATAGGAGATTATTTTAATTTTATTTTTGTAATAATCTGAAAGTGGGAGTTACATCTGGTTTGTAAATGTCTTTGGACCGGAATAATGAGTCTTAGATATAGTTCTTGTAAGTTCTCATCTACATTGATAAGGGCATTTTATACAGAAACAAATCAGAAAGAAACCCATTTTGGATATATTTTGTGTAAAAAAATAAATTTATATATATAAAGAAATAGCAATATAAAAAGGTAATAAATTATTTTATTATTCAAAATAGAAAAAAAGAAGTAATATCCTTGATAAAACAAGATTTGTCAAGTAATTTTTTTTAAATGTAAATAAACATTTAGGTTCATCACTGTAGAGGAGTTTCTTAGGGCTATAAACATAGAAAGTAAAAAGATTGCCAGTAACTGAATGCTAAGCAATTTTTTTCTTCTCTTCGCAATTCTAATTAAGTTTTGTGTATATTTTATAGAAAGGAAATACAAACTCATTCACACAACACCACTGTGGATATACAAGTTGAAACATTTGACATTTGAATGAGTATCATTGAGTCAACGATCTTAACAGGCATTCACCAAGACAGTTGTTCGAATGAATGAATCTATGCTAATTCTGTGTTAATTTTTATTTCAATTCTTCTGTTTTTTTTGTATTTTTTTTGTTTATTTTAAGTAATGAATGCATTAGAACTAATATGGAAATAATATATCTAAATTAATTAAACAATATTAATATATATATATATATATATATATATATATATATATATATATATATTAATGGAATAATATCAGAAATTAAATTTATTTTTCTTGTATAGAGGTGACCGCATGAAAGACCGACCGAGTGAATGATCATATCAGCTTCACTAATGTGATCCAGTAGTGTTGGAAATTTAAACAATTTTTATTTTGAAATGGATTTTTGCACAATTTAACTTTTAAAATATATTTTACTATTTAAAATATAAATAACTATTCTGACAACTTCTCTGATAATTCCAATAATTTTTTCTTTTCCTTTTTTTTTTTTAATTCATCTTATTTTGTAATGATAAGAAACAAATATACATGGGAGGTGGTAAAAGGGAAAAAACAAGAAAGGAAGGTTATATACCCCAGAGAGGTAGGTATAAACATTATCTTGTAATCAGACTAACTCAATTTTGTATTCCGTAAGTACCCGAGTAAACTGGATTTCAGGGAGGAAAACAATTACATAACGTTCATAAAAAATAAAATTTAGGAAAATTAGTACAATATCAATATTTGAACTCATATCACAACAATAAACATAGATTGGATGGACACTTATTTTGTTTTTGGTTAACAGAATTTGGTTATTGTCAAGGCTTGACAAGAGGATAAAGTAAAATCAAGATAATATAATTTCTTCTTTAACCAAGTAAATTGGGGAATTTTTTATAGCAGATTACACCTTTACAGGTTGTTTCAATGTCTTTGATTTTTTAAACTATTGTTAAGTAATTGTATCTAGAATCTATATGATATCAGCATCGTCAGGAACCCTCGCCTTCGAAAAAAGAGGTTTTTCAAAATTACTAAGTAGTTTGTATTTGTTTTGGGGTGATGGGTCCCATGGCCACCACTGTACAACGAGCCAAGTAGTTTGATTCTATTTGTATGAAGGGGGGTGATGTGGCCCAGCCAAGGAGCCCAATATTAATAATAACCCAAAGGGGATTATAAATTGTATTTTTTAATAATAAAGAACGTGCAAAAATCAAGTAGACGGATTTTGTTGGATCAGCGCGAGTTCACCAAGGGGGGGGGAGAAGATGCAGTTGGAGTGGCTCGAATAAGTCAGTCTGTGTCGGGAGCTATAAAAGGTTGGGGATGCTTCCGTGATGCTTAATTTAATTAAACTAATCATGTCTTTTCAGAGAGGGGAACGTAGTAATAAGGTTAAGTAATAACAATGAATTGTAGTAACAACAAATTTAATTCTTTGTTCGATGAATAAATATCACAATTTTGGAAACTTGTGTATGATTTACTTTATCGCCTGAGACAGCATCTTTTTGCCATCCTGACATATTTCGGCCAACGTGGATACTAAAAATTTTGACCTTGCGCTAAAAATTAATATTAAAAATTTATAGCTTTGTAAAAATCAAGTATCTATAATTTCAAATACCAGTGAAAACCAGTGACAAATTTGTTTTAAAAAATATTATCATAGTTTACCTGTCAGATTGTTGCTGTCCACATATTTTCTTTTTTTTCTTTTGTTTCTCTTTATTACTTTTTTCAGGATTAAAATTTTCCTTGAACTTCATGTTAGTAGTAATCTTTTCTATAAACAATTAAATTATCATTAATGATAATATAAAGTTATATTAACAGTGAGCAGCACAGACCGAAATCTGTAATATATTCCAAAATTGTCTTTAATACTTAAAAACAGCTTAAACTGTATTGTGTTTTATATGGAATATTGATATAAAAGTTATATTTAAATCTAGATGATCTTTATGCAACTCTATAACTTTTACTATTTTAAGTTCCAAACTTATTGTTAACTACGAATTACACTATTGGCCGAAGGTACTTGGTAGAACTCCATTTTAATGAAAAACACAATATGTAGTAAATTCTACAATTTAATTGAGTCTTGCCGACCATGGTTTCGTCAGCAACGGCATATACAAGGCAGCTTAACAAAGACTTTTAAAAGCGTTGTAAATTTACTAAACATTGTGTTGTTTTTCATTTATTGTTAACTTCTAATCAAAACTATTATGATTATTATTAAAGGCCAGTTAAAAACTGCTAGTAAATTTGGTGAACTAATCAAGAGAAAAATATTTTGTAATTGAACCAAATAATCTACTACTTCTTTGAGGATCTTAATTATTTCAAGTAAAAAAAACACAAAACTATTTTGTAAATACCATTTCAGTACTAAAAATATAACTAAATGAAAAATTTACAGTTGAACCTCACTAATTCGAATAACTAAAACTCGAAAATCTCTATAGCTGAAATGTTTTTTCCTTTCCCTTGAGAAAACTTAATAAAAATTAACGTGCAGTTTTAGGATCTATTTATTTACCTTTGTAACACAATTTTTTTTTTTTTTTTTAAAAGAGAGATAAGCTCAAGAAACCTGTCGGGCTTAGAAAAAAGGAAGAAAAGAGCATAAAATGAAGACCCCAAGCCCTCGAATACTTTAATAGTGTCAAAATAAAAAAAGAAGTTGGTCAGAGAGACGTAATAGAAAAGATGAAAGAAAGGGATCTGACCTAAAACTACACTAAAAAAGGTGTAAATCCAGTTAGGTTTCCTCAGGATAAAATACCTCCCTAAGGGTAATACGAATGGGTTAAAAATATACATCTAATAACTTGAAAAACGAGTTCCCCTCTATTATCCCCACTGTAAGAAATACAATCTCATAATCAAAGATTCCCTCTAACTTTTGATGCTTTGACCTCTATAACTTAAAATTTGGAAAGCAATAAATATAATGAAAAATTTTATCAAAGGCATGCTTTAGTTTTATAAATATAGTAATGAATCAATATTGTACTTCTTGATAAGTACATAAATGAAACTGTAATTCTGTGAAACTGAATTTTTATTTCCTTGAAACTCTATAACTTGTAAAAGTCAATAGTGTTACACGTTAGGAATAAAATCAATATGAATTGAATTATATACAAAAAAAATCTCTATAGCTCGAAATCCTCTCAAAGACCAAATCTCTTAAACTCAAATTTGTCTTTTCCATTTAATTTTCAAGTTAGTGAAGTTCTGTGATATAGATTCTTTCTCAGTTTTTATGCACATCATATTAATTTAAATGTCTGGGTTAATGCTTGGCGCAACCTAGACCAGGTATTAGAGGACATATTAAAAGGTGTGAATGGAAATAACTCACAAAGTTTTGAAATTTAGCAAGATTGTAGATATACAGTATCCACAAACTAGGAGTGTGTCTGGCATAAGGGGCGTGTCCTCCCTTCTGCTTGCTTCCTTAGCCTGACTTAACAGTTCAACCCATTCCAAGAAAACTAGGTACACAAATTACTATTTGGCTAAATTTAATTCCTAAAGATACAACTTCATTACAGACTGCATTTCACTTATCTTACAATTTTGCCTACTTGCACACAATATTTATTTATAAAAGTTATAAAAACTAAAAATCAACTAAATATAAAGTTGTGTAAAAAAGTAAGTTTATGTAATCATAAACTGTAAAAAGTTTTTACATAATAAAAGTAATGATAAAAATATTCAAAACGAGTAACATTTATATATCTCGGCTAAATGATAACTTCCTCCAAGAAAATTGTAGATATTATTTTGTTGATAGATTAATTTTTTTACAATTAGATTAGGTACATTCTAGAAGTATTCGAATGCATACTGGGCGTACTGGTTAGGCTACTTCTCGCCTTGGTTTTAAAAGAGGAATTTTTTCTTTTGTACATTTCTCTTACAACGAATGATTTTCGTGAAATTTAACATTAAACATTTTTAATGACAGCCATTTTTAAAAGTTACATAATAAAGTTTTAGTTTATGGTATAACTCGTAAAAAAAAAAGCATCCAAAATTTGTATAGCCTACCAAATTTTGACTCAAAATCTTAAAAATTTCAAAACAAAATTATTTTTTTAAAATAACACAAGGTGGGAAAAAAGATGGAAAACAAAGTGTTTTTCACAGACATATGTTTATAGGAAATTTTTTCTTTATTTTGACCCATGTAACCAATACAAAGTTTGGCACGACATGTTCTGAACACTCTGTAACGAATAGTCAAACTTAGTCTAATGAATGAGATCGGTTTTAACCGTTAACACGTTAACTGCCACGCCGGTCCGATCGGGTCGGCATAACCAGGTCGGGTGGAATGACATGCCGACCCGATCGGGTCGACACCTCAGGAATGCAAGGTTTCACTTTTTGGCCGATAGATGTCTCGCACTGACATCTAGCGGCGATCAAGTGTACTACAACAGCAGAGTATATCCCGTGCCTACTAGATAGCGCTGATTGAAGTTTCTGATGATTCTAAACCTGGCTCAAAGAACCCGTCAACATGGTCAAAATGTGACGACCCGATCGGGTCGGCGTGGTTGCTTTAGATGGTTTCAGTATTACTTACTATTGAAAAATGGCAATTTCGTGTAAAATAATAAAATAAGAAATGTTTTACAAGTTGTTTTATTGTACGTATCATTGTAATCATTACTAAGAATACTGATCGACAACTTTTATTATTTTTTATTTTGATAAACTCGTAAAAAAATGTTTATTCAAAAGTTGTTGCTGGGGTTGAAATAAAAAAGTATTTACAGAACAATCTTATTTATTGTCTCTAAACTAAACATTGTTTATTTTAACTTTTCCGTTTCTGGAAGTAAACAGCTGAAAAAATTACATATGTAGAAGAATAATTACTTATATTCAAAAAATCTAAAATGATGTTACTGTTACCGGTACCTACTTGTGTTCCTGTCTCTTTACGTGTGAATGTTCATAAAACAGTTCTTGCATAAGTATGGCTTATCAGGGCACATATTGCAGAATGTTGTCACCTTTTTCAACTTTTTTGCTGCCTGGCGTCCTCCTTCAGTCATCACTCTTTTGTAACACAGTTTACAGTTCTTCCTCGATCGCCTTCTGTTTTTTCCTTCCCCGACGAATGTCTCAGACTCAGATAAGTAGTGATGGCCAGTTTCTCGTACAGGTTCTACAGCAACATCTTGAATATCCTGGAGAGCATATACTAATTTTTCCCTGAATGAAGTGATAGAGTACAGTTTTTTTCTACCGTTAGTACCACTTGCATTCTCCTTATAAGCAAGCCAGGCATTTACCACGGCAGTACCCAGGAGCAGTTCTTCTGCAATTTTGTGATACCAACGCATTGACTTACGGACGGCAGTGCTATATGATGACATCTTAACTGCGCAAAGTTAAATTGCCTTCAGCGGCTCCATTCGACGTGTTTCCCGATCGGGTCGGCAGCTATTTATTTTAGCGATTTTTTGCTGAAAAATGGTAGTGCCGACCCGATCGGTCAAGCACTACCCCCACCCCTAATGATAATATTTATGATACAAAACATCATATATAACCCATAAAAGTAAAAAGGAACAATATTAGTGAAATTGTACATAAAATAAAGTTTGGCAATATTGTGAAGAGGCTTAATATCAATGTGGCAGTTAACGTGTTAAGCGGACGCGTCTTCAAGAATCACGATTCCAGGCGCGACGCGGCACTCTATACCGCGAGTAGTAGTATGCAGATATTCCTTATATTAATGAGTTATTTCAATTTATATTTTTATTTTTTTAAATATTTTTTTATTTAAAAATAGTTTATTTAAAGTTTTATGTACAAAAAACACATAAAATATTGTTTTATTTAAATTTATAATCACTTTTACAAAAAAATCTTTTTTTTATATTTTATAATGTTAAATTATTAAGATAAAGAATACACATGTTGTAAAAATAAGAAATAATAGTAAGTCTTTAGTTTTAATTGTGATATAAAATAAAATTAATGGAATTAAATTATAATTTAAAACTTTTTTTCAAGAACTATCATTACTTTCTTGAATGCAGTCAAAACACTGTACTTTTCGTTCACTGTGTGTCTTACAAACAAACTGATTACAAGAAAAACAACGCACTGTCGTTTTGTTGTTTTTATGTTTACCACAAGCTTGACATGGTCCACTTTTTGTTGAACTATTTGATACTTTGATTACTCTGAATAATGAGTTTGATCAACATTCATTTTCAGATAAAGGCTTATATCTTGAGGTAATGTTTGAATTTTAGCTCTTTCTTTCAAGTGATCGGCCATAAGTTCTCTTGCTAAATCTTTTAGAAATATAATATAATACATAATAATAAATAATATATATATATATATATATATATATATATAATAAAACTTAAGTAGACATAAAAAGATAGGCATTATAAACACAGTT
The DNA here is from genome assembly GCA_963513935.1 of Aphrophora alni. NCBI lineage: Eukaryota > Metazoa > Arthropoda > Insecta > Hemiptera > Aphrophoridae > Aphrophora > Aphrophora alni. Next base: position 52,084,577 of record OY740770.1, on the reverse strand, counting down.
TCTTTACTTACATTTCCGGGCGAGTAGCGGTACTGTATGCCGGTTAACGTAGTGCTCTCACTTAAAGGCAGATATTAACCGAAATAGAAGAAGGAAACAAAAACACCTCCTAGGGTGCGTTCTAAATTGAACAAAGAAGGAATACTGAAGGTCACCTACCGATCCATAGCAGGGGGATGGAATTGTGACATAAATAAAAAAATTGCGGCATAGAATACCGCAGCGCGCCTGCTTAAAGGTTAAATAACAAATATTACATTTTTTGTTAATTTAGTAAATGTTATACTATTAAAACTTTTTAAATAACGATTTACAAAAGATTAACATATATGTTGAAAAATAAAACAACTAATTGTTACACGTTCTGTTCATAAACAAAAATGTGTCCATCTCTTTAATACGCACTTTGTGTACATTTGTAAACATTTTATTCTTATTCACACCGATAAAGGAAACAAAAGTACGATACACACTTACACAGAAGCATCTGAAGTCTATATTTTTTATTGGTGTTGTACCGCTGAAAGCAAACGCAACAGTGTGGGGCCACTCTTTTCCTCTCCACCCCAGACACATTCCTACCTTGAGGATACTGTAGTTGTCTAAAACAAAAATCTACATTTTCCATAAGCAAGCTATACCGATTGTGCTATCATATTGGCAAGATGGCGGCCAAAAACATTTTCTTGCAATATATCTCCTTACAGTATGTGTCCTAGGGAAAAATATTTATTACAACAATTAAATAAAAGGAAATTTTGTACAAATTATGTCCTATGGAAACTTATATTTTAAATGATAATTAACGGCACAGCAGGTGAATGAAGTTAAGCATATCAGTCAATACTTTTTTTAGTATTTTTTGTCTTAAGTTTAGATTTTAGTTTTCATATCCCTTTTTTCGAATTCCAATATCCCCCAACAACTCATTGCCGTTGACAAGTAAGGGTATTTGGGGCACTGACTCCCTAAATTGTTAAGTATGTTTAAATGTTCAATGTATTTCTTACCTGTTGGATAAAGTTAACAAAAATAAATGTTATGTTTATTCACAGTTGTACAGAAAGACAATTATCTTGTTCTATCTACTTACTGGGGTATCCACATTCACCCATCATTCAAATATCTTACATTGGTCAAGATTTAAATCAAAAAGACATGTTCAATGACCAAACAGTTGTAACATTTTTTTTTTCCTTTTGCTTTATTTGTTTTATTATATACGTAGTTGTTCTAGTGTAAATTCAGTATTCAGCTCCAATCCAACCATACATTTGTCACAGGTATTTTCCTCAGTTCCTATATGTTTCCCACAATCCAAATTAATAATAGTTATCAATGTATAACATAAATAAAGACTATTCTTTATTTTATTAAACTTCTTTATATTGGTCTATTACAAATTAATTCAAAAAGATTTAACCTATACGTAATATTTTATTAAACTTAAATTAAAACATTTCAATATCAAGTATTTATGGACATATTTCTCTACATTATTTAAAAAAACAACATTAAATAAATTAAAAGTAAAATTTGTATATGGGATTTAATGAAACAAAGATTATTTGGGATTTTCCGACAAAAATATCTGATTGCCTGAGTTACGAGTCATTTACTCTTGCGCCCAAGGACACAAGGGTGAGAATGCATTTTTCCCCCTTGCTGATTAAGATGAAAAACTTCTCGCTCATTTCTTTTTTACTCTCCCTTTGGAGAGGATGAGTAGCCTTATTTATAGCCTGAAAATTCCTAATTCTCGTACCAATTTTTTTCCCTATAGAGAACTTGAGAATATTCGATTTTTTACCTTTTCTAACTTTGCCAATTTAACACCTTTGTCATAAAATTTGCTAGTTTTTGTAGCATAATGTATTTGTATCCAGTAGCCGCAACAGAATTTTTGACCGTTGTTCAGTACTCATGCTTCATTTTTCAGTTTGCATAAACTTTCTCTTTCTCCCACAACACGCCACATCGGAATAGTCCATTCCATAATTCAAGGGGTGTTTTGCCTTGAATATCAAGTCCAAGATCTAATGACATCATTTATAATATTTTTGATAGGTTGACGGATATCACGTGATTATGGACGCGAAGCGTTACCTACCCCATCGTCGCTAGTTAGTTTTTCGTTACAACTCCGTGCGTACAGTTCACGTGCCCATGTTACGCTTATTGTACTTAACTTCGCATTAGTCGAAGCTAAGCTTTCTCAACATTTCTCGTGCTATTCAGCACATCTCATTCATTATTCGTTCGCATCAGTCGACATATAATTCGCTATAGTTAGAATGTCTTCTACAACTCCATGCGTACAGTTCATGTGCACATGTTACGCTTATTGCACTTAACTTCGCATCAGTCGAAGCTAAGCTTTCTCAACGCTTCTCGTACTATTCAGCACATCTCATTAATTATTCGTTCGCATCAGTCGACATAAAATAATCCGCTATATGTATATTTATAATCGCTACAGTAATTCGTTCGTATCGTGCGACGTATAACTTCTTATGAACTTTTAACTCATAAAGTTCTCACAACGCCTTTAAAGCCAACACACTATCGTGGTATATTTCTACCATAGGGCTGTGCCAAACCATAACTTTAAATGTGTTGTGATCTGTGTAATTAAGAGTAACATTAAACTGTAACATTACAAGTGAGACTCAGTGCACTGAAGAAGTCGAATTACCAGGAAGACACGTAGACATCGCTTCAGACAAGGTAAAGAACAATTTATGTTACTCAATATCTTTATTACACGGATTGCATATTATATGTTATGTCTTTGTTTCATAATTCTCTTTTTAATTGTACGTATAAACAATTAAAGGTTTATTGGTCCTCCGGAATAATAATAATTCTTACAAAACTCACGCTTTGTAAGAAGCGTTTGTTATAACGGTATTAACAACCGTTATGCAGAACACTCATTTTTACGCACCTTTTTTCACACCTCCGCATTTCAACTTTGTTGTTAATTAATTTGCCTAGGATTGATATAACTTGTTTAATACTTGTTTTTAAGCTTTATTCTAGGATTTGAACTTCTTATCATTTCTAGTTGTCACACTAAGTTGAGAAAACCATATCCCACACATTGGTTATTATTTTTTTTTCTTTACGTTAACCTTTTATTTATTCAGTAATTGTATAGCAAACAATTTATTTTTTATTCCACTTTTATTAAGTTAGCAAAATTGCACTTTTTCATCAACTTTTTTTAACTTTTTCAAAATTATTCAAACTAAATTAATCTTATTTTTCTTAATTGTTTTCAAAAATACTTTAATTTCCCAAAATCGGATTATTTTTGAAATTTTTCCTCTACGTTGGCGTGTGTACTACAATTACACATCATCTATCCTTGATATTCCATATTTTCAAATTTCATATAATTTGGATTTTTATATCACAAATAGCTGAGTCACGATTTTGCCGTTTAGACAAGTCGATGAATCGTGGCGTCAGCATAATGCATGGTTCAGATTCCATTACTTGTCTAAAACAGAAAAGTTTGCTACAACTTTGTCAATCCCTTGCATTAGAATAGAATCTTTTGATTTTTACATTTTTTTAGAAAAAAAAAAAAATCAACCCCATACAAAGAATTTCCGTTGTAACTCATTAAAGTGATCCCCTAAGGATGACTATGAGTGCTAAAGTCATATATTGTTTACCCATTTCTCAAATGAAGAGGTAAGTGGAAGAAGGCGGTATGTAACAAAATGCAAGTTTTGAGATATTTGACTTTAGAGTTTTTTCGCTGGAACTTTTTTTGTAAAATATTTTAGTTAATGAGTGTTGTAGAGCTTTGGGGGTGGTGTTAAAAGTTGCATTGTAACATACAACCTTCATCCATGCCAAAAACAAACAAAAAATCAAAAATGTCACATACCCCCTTCTTCCACTGACCTCTTCAAATGTTAGCTACTCTCTCTTTAGGCAATATTTGGTTATTTTTAAAGAACCTATCAAACTTAAATTTATTTGAATTACAGTTAAAGAATATTCTTATAACTACAAACATAATTAATTCTACTTGAATTTATTGCCATTTATAGGAGGTATATAACCATTTTTTAAATATATAGTTTACATTTATAAAAACATTACATATAATTTTTATTTTCAAAATATTTTGTCAAATAATTTATGTAACAAAACACTTATACTAGGTAAGAAATACATGATTCCTTAAATACTATTTGCATATAAAAGTAGAATATAGCTATTTTAAAAAAAAAGAAGTTTATATTATATTTATGAAAAAACCTAACCAAACCTAACCTAAACTCACCAATGTAGTTGACAATCAGTATTTCACATTTTAGTCCAAATGGAAACCTTATTCACATCTGAATCTAGTCCTAACTTTACAAACAACAATCTAGTATCGAATATGACTTTGTGAGTTAATTTACCACAAATAAGTCTTGCCTGATTTTCAGGCAACCTATGTCACTGGTTAAGGTTTTTTTTTGACAGCATTGCTCCTGTTATCCATAAAAATAAAGAATTATCTAATAGTGATAAATTCCATTATATTATCTCGTGTTGCAAAAGCGTAGCAATACCTATAACACTAGACAGGAACCACATTATTTAACAGAAATTATACACATGATATAACAATCTAAGTCTATACGGTAATACCTATTTAAAAGATCTTCAACATAATAAACCATTAACTGTTGGATTGGTTTTACAATTTCAAAAGCTATTGGATAAATTTACAGATAAATTCAATACACTCCAATGCATTAAAAAAAAATCATCAGGGAATTTTATATTAGTTCATAATCTTTTTAAAAATTAGAAGCATCAAACCTACGAAAAAGCCCTATTTGAAGAACCCTTTCCCATTCATTATACAGACCTTTAGAAGCACCTGGTGGGTCAACTGCAGTTATCTCGTTTCACACTTAGAGAGACATCTTTACATACCTTCCTGACCAATCAAATTTCATTTAGATTTATTGTACGAATTATAATAGTGTACATTTTTAGTTCTTTGATCTTAAATAGAATGGGATATTCATTGATCTTATTGTACATGTACGTCTAGACTTGATGAGTCAAGCCAGAAACATATTTTGTTTTTGATTGAATAAATTAAAAAGGACCAAATTTGAAAATAAAATGAGTAATGGCAAATGATCAGAGAAATTTATTCTATGAATTGTAATAATTAGAATGATTATAAACTTTATAATTTAAAAAGTGCAGTATAAAAGTTTGTATACAAAGAAAGAAAGATTGGGGTTTTACCGCCAACTGCAGTTACTTTAGTCTAGATAGAACCTTCAAGGCGAATGGACGTCGGCTGGACAGTCGTGTCCACTCTCGGACAATAGTAGAAAGAAAAGTGTTTTCTTTAAAAATAATGAACTGCTTTAATACAAAATGTTAAAAGGTGAATAATTCAGTTACGTTTGAATCTATAAAACAAACTTTTAAAACGAGAGCATGTTGCTTATGTAATCGTGTTCGATTGTGAACAAAGACAAATGTATATTAAAAGTGTTTTCTATAACAAAAGTGAACTATTTTGATAAATAATGTAATATGATAAGAATTTAGTCATGTTGGAATCGATTATGAACGTTTAGAGTGAGAGTGTTGGACTTGTTAATTTTGTTCATTCTGTAAATATATATGTTGCCCGGAAAGTACGGACGTAAAGACTAAGTTTTGTTTTATTTGAAATAAAAGCGATTTGAATATTTGATTATTCTTTTTCACAGTGTGAACAATTGACATGTTCTTACTAGTAAGAAATGTGAACTGGAAACATTGATTTTCAATAACGGTTGGTGTGATAGTGATAAAACCACGTCATGCAGCTATAACAAGAAGAGGATGTGATTTTCAAATAAAAAGTTTATTTCAAACAAGCACACGTGTTTGGTAAAGCACATATAAACTATTATTATATAAAATAAAATGTGATTTTTTAAATAATTTATAAACTTGTGTAATACTTAAATTTTAAACTTGTCATTTGTTTAATGTCTTGTTATGTAAAGCATAATATGTTGTTTTTAAAAAAATAATGTTAAGATGTTAAAACTTATGAGAGATTAATTACTTTCATAGTAATTCAAGAATAATATAAATTTTTTTTTTGATAAATAGCATTATTAAATTCATTTTAGATAGGCTAACAAGTTGCAACTAAAGTTTAAATTTGATAAATTCAAATTTTCCATTTTGATGATTTTTAAATAAAATATAATATATGTATGGGATGTATTAATATAAAATTACAGGAATTTGGTTATATAAATATAAATATATATATATATATATATATATATATATATATATATATATAATATATGTTTACATAATCTAATGATTTGACGCTAAACATCCCAGGATTAGGTACAAATTCTGCCACCACGGCGCAGCACCAAAATGGAGTCATTTTGTATTAATGTTTATTGGTGGAATTTTCGTCCGATTTTTATTTTAAAAACTGATTTGTAAACAGAATAATATTACAATTTACGCTACGTAAGCCTAATTTTAATTAAGTTATTGGTTAAAAAAATAATAATAAGATCTTGAAACACTTGCAGGGCCGAGGTGACTCACTGTGGCACCCCCCCCCACCACGTCGCTCGTCTTACAATCCTTGTGCTGGATGACTACTTTCCCGCCCTTCCACTCATGTGCTCTCGGTTATTAGTTACTGTGATTCTTCTTAGGGATTTGTTTCGTCGTCTGTTTATAATTTTTATTGGGAACGTTATTTTGAAACTTTTATGTTCTCCATGGATTGCCGAGGAACAACCAAATCTAAAAAAACAGATTCCTCTTGAGGGATTCAATGGCGAAATATCAAGGGCCAAATAGCCTAAACGACGGAACATAGATCCTTGTAAAAATGTTTTGTATATTTTTTGCACTGTACATTTTGTGACTGTTATGTAGCTGCATTAAGTAAATTAAGGTCTTTTGCACTGTTTATTGTTTATTTATTTATCGTTTTAATTGAAAGTATTATCATTCTAATTATGGTTAGCAGCTTAAGCTGCTAATGCTAATATTGATTATTAGCTAAAATTAGCAACTGCTAACTGTCGTATGCAATGATAAATAAGCAGTAGTGAGTAGGTTGCTAAACTAAATTCGTGGAATCTATCAAGTATCAATTCGTGGAAGTGTCAGCTTCGCACAATAACAGTAGGCCTATCTGTCTGGACTTTGTTAGTCTTTTGTATAAGTCAGGTCAAATATAAATATACAAATATTATATAGTTTAATTTGTGTTCAAAACTTTTATTAAAGTATTGTTTAGTTTACTTGTGTTTACTCTCTCTCTCTCTCTCTCTCTCTCTCTCTCTCTCTCTCTCTCTCTCTCTCTCTCTCTCTCTCTCTCTCTCTCTCCCTCCCTCCCTCCCTCCCTCCCTCCCTCCCTCCCTCCCTCTCTCTCTCTCTCTCTCTCTCTCTCTCTCTCTCTCTCTCTCTCTCTCTCTCTCTCTCTCTCTCTCTCTCTCTCTCTCTCTCTCTCTCTCTCTCTCTCTCTCTCTCCCCCAGTATATATATATATATATATATATATATATATATATATATAATTAATATTTGTGTAACCCAAAAATATCTTTCTATCGTTTCGTTTGTACTTTTTTGTAGCAAATAAGTTTTTTCGTTTGTTATAGTTTTGGTTAAAAATATATTCTGTTTTTTAAAAAGAATTTTGTGTATTAGCTTAACATCAACCATTTTCAATTTTTTATTAGTCCTTTAGACAAATTTCTTTTGTATAAGACAGATAAATTATAAATATACAAGTCAAAGCAGTTAAACAAATAAACAGCATCAACAAATTAAAATCATTCTTGTAAAATGTATAATCAATCCACAAAATAAGCTCTATTTAAACCAAAATTTACATATCTCAATTTACAACCCCCAACCTAAATCTATGCCTTAGTTGTTGAAAAATATAATTGTGTAATATAATTGTGTAGCCAATGTCAACAACATACAAAATTAAATTACAATACTCAAACATTCCACAAAGCCAAGTGTCTGTTAAATTTGTTTCCATTCATCATTGTATTTAACTGCTAAATCCGTATTCCTGCTTCTTTTAAATGTTATCAGAATCAGCTGTCAGAACAGTTGAAAATACTACCATCAGCTAGTATAAGTTCTGCTAATTGTTAAGCAGCTATTTCTAGTTGTTAGGAGTGCTCTGCAACTGCTAACGTTCGTTAACTGCTTGGAATTAGCTGCTTTGCTAATTAACACCACATCACTACAGGAGGGGCCGCGCGTCAGAGCGGCTGGGCAGTATGGCGGTGCACCACGCGGAAGGGGGGCGCGGAGCGTGAGAGAAATAATGATAGTATATTTAAAACACGATTCCGATAGGACCATTTGACCGATTTCATATCTGAAAACGGCAAAATTCATTTAAAATTATTATTTAAAAAATGACTACCTGCAATTAACAATAATGATAATAATAATAATATTTTTGCTCAACAACTTTTTTATAAAAAAATCTAAAAAAGTTTCACCTTTGTAGCGTAAATATTTTATTGATATTATTTACAAAATAACTTACAAAACAAAAATCGGACAATAATTACGCAAATTATCAGTAATGCAATTTTGCCGAAGAGGTGCTGCTATCTACCGGGCCAGAAACACAACTTTTTCAGGGATGTTTAGCCTTAATAAAAATTATGTGCATTTCAGAATAAAAAGACTTCCATTCTTTTATCCAATATTCTATTTAGTAAATTTTATCTAAAGAATTCACGACCCATGAGATATTAGTATTCACTTTTCGAGTTATGTTTTAAATTTATTTTTATTATTTTTTTATTTATGTTTTTTTTTTAAACAAAACTTTACAAAATGGTGCCCAACTTCTTTCAATAAAACCTTTTATTTAAAATTATTATTGTTTTAGAATGAGCAATATATATTTTAGAATGAATGATTATTTTTTGCAGCAAATCTCTCACGAGTCACCTACAAGGATCAACAAAAACAATACACTTACAATGTGACTGCTAACAGTCATTCAAAACTTTATGTTCAAAGGAACAATAATAGTTCTGTTTCCTAAAAATAGAGAAGAAGGTCCAATTGCTAGCTGAGTCGTTCTGCTACATCTAGTATCTGTATCCTACTATAGACAGCTGTTGTTCTAATTCTTGACAACTACAACCAAGTGTTCGAGCCTTAATTGATCCCGGGGTCTCAAATGTCATTTATAACTAAAATGACTGTATCAATAATTATTTATCGTTGACTCTGTAAAAGATTATTGTTCCCATCACGAGAATAGGAAGCACGCCAATTCAGGGTAACAAAGGTTTAGTAACATTCGTTGTTCAAATTTCGCTAAAATTCCAATTACATGTTCAAGCATTAATAATTTTAATAAAATTACAACTACTTTACCAACTACATGCTGATTGAATTATTTCACAAAATGAAACTTTCAGATTGTAAATTCCATACTCCAGGATCTATTTAGATGTTGTTATGTGTAGCTGTAACATATACTGGCAGATTTGGATGAATGAAACCATGAGGGTATTTTTTTTTTTTTATTTATGTGGGCTGTCCTATGGGCTGTTTCGATATATGACAGTATATTTTACATTTCTGTGTCTAAAAATAGTTGGGATTTATTAAATTCAAATTTCTTTTAGTTGTCTTATTCTTTTTTTTATTTCTAGTATTCCATAGCTCAATGCTGTAGCCAGGTAGGATCACTGGGGGCACTGCCCCCATTCCCAAACCTAGCATTGTTTTTTAATGCAGATTAGCAGAGCCAATCTCCCTTTAGTATTGCTACCACTATAGTAGAGTGTAGCTTTCTATGTGCTAATTTTCATGGTATCACAGCAAAGGGTTTTTTTTTTAATGAAAACAATCTCTCAGATTGTATTATACCTTGAATGAAGATAAATTAAATCTCTAGCATATTTACTAGGTACCCAAAGTTGTAGCTGTAGGGCAATATTCACTGAGGACTTAGTACCCTGCAGCTACAACTTTGGTTCCCAAGCAGAAGAATGTGAATAGAAAAGAAGTCAAGCAGGCATCACCCAGTAATAATTCTATAAGACCCTACTCCAAAATTATTACTAACCTTTATATCATACAAATGTGAAAAGGGGTGTGATTCAGTAGTCTATACGGTTGCAGGAAGGCAGATTTGAAATGCTCTGTTATTTGTGGTTTCTGTAATAGACAGTGCTGGGATTATAACATATAAGAGATACTTGAGAAAACTGATGAAGAGGAAGACTTCCATTCACCTCTTGATACTATCATATCAAACAATAAACCAATGAACCGATAGCAACATTGATTACAAAGCAAATTTAACTATAAGTGACATATACAATATTCATAATATTGAAGAAGCTGGTCTATTGGGCCTATCATAATAGCTTATAGGGGATACCACTTAAATAAAAAGAAAGATAGGTGCTGTTTATTATACCTGGAGGGTGGTTTGGACAATCGTACTCCAACTGAACCAGTGATCTAGTCAAAGGAGAGACATTATGGAGGGTGGGCACATTTTCCCCTTTGTGAACTCTACAAATATCCTTAACTTCATGTGATGTGATTAAAATAATCATTTTAGGTGAAAATAAAACAGGAAATAATTTCTAGGAAATGTTTAATTTAATTAATATTTATTTAAATATTAAATTTTTTGTAATAATTATGTTTGCTCTAAGATGCACTGAAAAAACCGCCATCTTGTCGATATAGAGACACAAGCGACACAGCTTGCTTTATGTAAAATGTAGATTTTGGTTCTAGACACCTACACCTACAATTCCGTGAAATTTTAAGACTTCCCTTGTTATTTCCATCTAAACTTATATGACACCTGGTCTTTTGGCCTAAATTACAATAGAAAAGTTTTATATATTTCACTATGATTAATTTAATCCATCATATTTTTATTTGAAATATTATTCAATCATTTTATTATTTGTAAATTTTACAGTTTACTGGAAAGAGCTTATAAATTGGCTAACTTGAGGTTATTGTTCCAAATGAATAATCTTTTAAAGTTATAAATTAATTAATAAGTTTTTACATGCCAAATAATAAGGAAATATTGTGGGATACTATAAAATAATCATGCAGAAATAAACCAGACAAAATTAAAATCTACTCAAATAAATGTTTGAGTAATCTCCAATAAACAATTAATTCTCTGTTTGAAGTTATTTGTTAATGATGAAAGTTCAATTTTATTATTATACATTTTTCGGACATTTCCATCATTTGTGTGTTGGCATTAGACATGGCATAATAATCATAAGAATAAAAGAACATAATAACAATGTCATGTTGGGCCTAGTCGATAAATCAAAAATTGCAGAACATATGGTCCGAAAATCACAAATTTAATTGGGAAGAGGCAAAAATCATACACCGGGACAGTAACCTATACAAACGTAAAATAATTGAAGCCTCGTATATAAAACTAACGGACAATCCTATCAGCCAATCAAGTATAAAAGTAATGCCATTATGGCTCGCATTATTTAAAAAAGAAATAAAATTTGATTATAATATCCCTATTACTAATAAACAAGCTGAAATTTTACCTGTTAAATCGCCACAAGGGGTTGTAACCCGCTCTCATTCTAGGACGCTTAATACAACTAACAATAGGCCACTCCCCTAACAGGTTGTCACGCCTTCTGGACCACGTCACTTGTTGCTGTGTCTTTGATACATCAACACGCACTTGCAGTTAGTTGTGTATTTACTGTGATTGTGTTTTTTGACTTCTCAGTTTCAGCTCTGAGATGCATGCTTAGATATTAAGGTTGGTGGTATTCTTATTTAATTTTACTTCTCACATAGGCTTAGTTTCTAGTTTCATGTTTCTTTAGTTTTTAGTCACTTGATAACGGGAATTGATTCTTATTCCCAAAACGTCATGTTTTTTAACATACAAATGATGGCAAATGTCCGAAAAATGTATAATTTTTTTTTTTATTTTAATGATTAATGATAGTAATAATTATACATTTTCTTATAATAAAATATATTAATTTTTTTTTCCCTTCTTTTTTTTAAGGTACAATTAGTACCTATTTAGATAAAAGACAGATATAAGACAAAAAATTGATCTGTATTATAGAATATCATGGTATAAAGGGACAAATCAGATAATTTATAGAGTAGTTGTAAAGAGTATTTATTGTACGAAATGAGACCAATAAACAAGAATAAGGCAGTGGAAATAGAATTTTAAAAGAAAATTATAAGCCCAAAGTAGGGGTCCAGAAAATATAAAATAAAAATATAAGAAAGAAATGAAGAAAAAGTGTGTATCAAATGTAAGTTTAAGTTTAAACCAAATAATTGAAAAATATATCTTTATTTATATAATCATATAAAACAGAGATTTTTGCTTTGACTCTGTATAAAACCATTTTTATTAATAAATTAAAGAAATGAGAGTTTGGTGAAATTAATTAAATGAATTAAAAACTTAGCCTATTTAATATTACATTAAACTTTAAAATAAAGGGATTAAATAAGATTATATAATACTTTATGTTTTAAGAAGAAAACTGATTAATGCTGAATATATGAACATTGAGTTATCATTGAGAAAAGGATATCCGTTATAAAAGAAAAATTATGTCACATCTTAGGAATATCAGAGTTGAAATTTACAGAGCTGGACATAGCTCTACACATAGTGTTCGATTTGGACACTCAAGTTTCTCCAATGAATTTTCATGAGAGATAGAATACGACTTTATGTAGTCATCAGGTTAAAATTAATTTAATTGTCCAAGTTAGTTTGAAAATAATAGTATTTCGTGTCGTTTGATTGAACCATTAATATTCATAGAGAACAAGAGAAATAGTTAGAAATTCATCAAAAATATGTGATTGTCTAAAATGGACAGTGAATTTAAGTTAGCAAAGATAAGTATAATATAATCAGAACTGTTTAATAGTAATTTTAAAACTATATGAACTATTTGAATCTTGGTTAATTTATAAATAATGAAAGTTTAGTAGATAATTTGTAGACTATATGTGTGTATTATATCATGAGTCTAAATCTAGAATTTCTATCACCTACATAATTTTGTAGAGTTCTGTCTTTCAGATTCAGTCTAAGTACCAAAGAAATAGCCCAAACACAACCCAGGGAATTTTATTCTAATTTATTATAAAATAATATGTGTGTCTTGGTCATGAAATAAAATGACACAATACTTGGAATAAAATGAATTTGTTTTTGACATCATCATGGAGTTTTGAGAAAAATTACAGTACAAGGGTTGATAATATAGAATATCTTGAAGTGATATTCGATAAAGTCAACTGATCAAGGAATATGTTGGAGTAGTCGTAACCAGGTCACTAAGAAAGAAGGTAGGCTATTAAAGAAGAGGAATCTAAAGGAAGACTATAGGAAAACAAAAATATAGTAGTTTGAAACTGTAAATGACAGTTTTAGAGAGATCAAAGGAAAGTATAAAGCAAGCCATTTTGCACGATAGAATTTTAAAAAAAAAACGTGATTTTGTAAACATTAAAAGAAATGTAGAATTTCAATATTATTTTTAAAAGGAATTAAATTTGTAACAACATACAAGGACTACCATGTTACTATTGGCTGAGTAGGTAATAAAGACTACAAAATATATAAACTTTGCCCAATAGCCCTATGCTTGGATAAATTACAAAATAAACAATACCAAATTATACTAAACAAATTAGTCTCATAAAGATACTTGTAACTACATGCCAATTGCTTGAGCTTTGTGGATAAATTAAATGGATACTAAAACTAATTATACATGTGAAACAAAAAGAAAGGAGGAAAAACAATCAATCACTAAGCATTACCTTTGCAATATCTTCTCAGATTTCTTCTTGGAATTTTATACTTTTCAGCAGCTTTAAGAACTGGTAACCCTTGTTGAACATCTCTTAATGCAAACTGCATGTCCGCAAACGTCCATGTTGCTCTCTGACTATGACTATCTCTAAACTCCATGGTGTCCTTTAAAACCAAAGTTATCAGAATGCCAAGTTAATGGACACAGGACAATACAAACCCACATTAACATAAACACAATTTAGAATAATGAATTATATTATCATGCATGGTTTATATTAGGAACACCAAAAGAAGGAAGAAAATGTTAGTAGTAACTAAAAATCTGTAATACCACAATACCTGTAAATTAGCAATATAAAAATTGCACTTATTTAAAGAATATGTGTTTAGAAAGAAATTAGAATAGTTGATATATTATCATTACGGTAAATTTAAATTCTTATGGGGTATCTAATTTGGCAGCCTATGAATTGTTTTAATATACTTAATTTGATCATTACATTATTCAATAATCTAATCACAATATACGAGGTACGTCCAGAACGGTAGTTCCGATTGGTAATAAAAAAAAATTAGTACGGATACAGAAAAACTACTTTTTGCAAAATAATCTACAAACATTAAACTATTTTCTAGATAGCTCCCACCATTTTTTAGACACTTGTCATAGTGCGGCACAAGTTTTTATATACCTTCTTCATAAAATGTTGCCGCCTGTGTTGTCAACCATGTGGTAACAATTTGAGGTCGTCATCATTGTTGAAGTTTTGTGCACCAAGGAACGATTTCAGGAGAAAAAAAATACGGAAGTCACTAGGGGCGATGTCAGAACTGTACAGAGGATGGTCAAACTAATCCCAGTCAAAGTCCTTTAAGAGTTGTCAAGTCACATTCACAATGTGAGGTCAAGTATTGTCATGACTCAAGACTATATTTTTTGTGAGCATTACTCGATGCATATTCTGTATTGCACAACACACAGTTTCATAAGTGTCTCACAGTAAAAATTTGCATTGTTTCACCTTGGAGTTAAAAATCCACCACTAAAATTCTGTGTCTGTCACAAAACATTATGCATCTGATTTTTCGAGTTGTCAATATTTGATTGGTTTTAGTCTTCGCTGGTGACTAAGTATTTCTCCATTCCATCAATTGTCATTTTGATTCAGGGATTTCATTAGTAACCCAAGTCTCATCTCTGGTCACTATCTGGCTCAGAAAGTCATCACCGGCTTTGTTGTAACATGTCAAAAAGTCAAGAGCATTGCCCTGAAGCTGTTTTTTGTGTTGCTCAGTATGAGTTATTGGCACCCAATTGTAAGCTTGTGTTAGGAATAAGGATAGTTTTAGTTAGGAATATAGTCCAAGTTCTTTTTAGGAACACAGTATGACAACAATTATTGTGATAGACCTGGAAAAATGTTGAAATTGCTTACCTTGCAAGCAAGGCAGACGTCATTGATGCTACACAGACATATAAACCCTTGGGTGGGAGAAAACTTGGTCAGTGGGCCAAGATTAATCGAGGGAAGTGCTGCAGGAATTTTTGAAGATAGCCAGACGGACTTGGCGAGAGTAAAAGAATCCTGGGAGCATAATTCTGGAAGATAGCCAGACGGACTTGGCGAGTAAGAGAATCCTGGGAGTATTGAGACTTTAGATGAGCATCCATGAATGGCAAGCAGGGTGAGCAAACTTCGTGTCTAAACCTTGTAATTATTTCAGACACAAGTAATAATAAAATATAACGTAGAATCAGATCTGTGTCACAATAATTAGTCATTCTGCATTAATAGTAGTAATAAAGATATTGTATTATTATAATAAGATAGGAGATAGTCATTGTTAATAAAAATTAATTAGTATACTGAACCACTGATTTGATGATTTTGATTAAAACTAAGAACCCAGGCAGCTTTGAGGGGCCGTTCCTAACACTTGAGACACCTCGAACCAATAATAATTTTGTAGTTTGTAATTCTAAATAAATGTAGTATAAAATGGTTAATCTAGGAAATAAGAAAACAATTGCTTAAAAAATAGTAATCTTAGAATTTAAAAAAATGGTAAACGGAGAAAGCTGTTTTATAATGATGAAAACATAAAGTGAAAATAAATTGTAAGCGGGAAGATATCATGCAGAGGCAAAGACTCAGTATGGCATGATGTGCAGTAAAAGAACATGATTGTGTTCCTGTTAATGTGATTGGCTCAGGACATAGAAATTCAAACAATATTAAAAACGGGAGTTGCGTTAGACTGATGCCAAACAAAATGGAAAAACTCAACTCAACGGAATTTTAGTCACTCTACAAAATGTCGGCAAGAGTGTCAGACGTAAGAAACTGGAGTCCTCGAAGCAAGGCTGTATTAAAATATTGAGGGAAGAAATAAGTATTGAATGATTACATTGAAGTTCTGTGTGTTTGGATGTACCTATAAAGTTGATAGACTGAACAATCAGAGATGTGGATTAGACGAAACTATGAATAGGACTATGTCTGTGGTCACATATATTTATTTTATGTAAACGTGGGGATCTATATCATATACACATTATTTATTAAATCTAGGCTACTTAATTAATCATTTCACCATATACTTTGACATAAAACAAAAATACTTTACTTCGATTAGGGGAAAAAGTTATTATCCGTTGCTTCTTCTTTATTTTTAATTTTAGTATGCTCGAAAATTAAATCTTCAACGGTTGGAGCATACAAAATTTTGACAAAAAAAATCTGTGTATTAGATTTGGTGAATTCAGTAATCAAATTTATGCACAGAAAATTATCAAATAGTAATCCTTCATTTGTACTTCATATTACGTAACAGTGGAAGAAAATACTTTGTCATTATGAATGTATCAACAAAAAAGACTGACTCAGCATAGCGTATTAGTATAACACTTCTACAATAAATAATTTCAAACATAACATGTAAGCAAGAAAATTTGCGAAAATCTGTGTTAAATTATTAACCAAAATCAGGACAACTTGTACTGAATTTAATTGAATCTCACACTCATAGAAATAAAAAATTTAAATAAAACCGAAGCGACTAAAATTTGGGAAGAATTAGGATTACAAGTACCATAACAGGCGAATTTAGAGTATCTATGTTCACACTTGTGAATGACAAAGTTAACCAAAATAACAAACCCGGTTAGAGGATACAAGAAAGGAAACAACAACATGTCAATTTTCTCAGACAAATAAATAAACAGATTTTACATCATACATCTGAGAACAAGTCCATGTCACAGCAAGAATGAACTTGCTGACATAACATTCCAAGATATGCAAGATATTTCACAGTCAGCTAATAGTGAGGGAAAGAGAACAATTAATAAAATAGGTTATAGGCTAAAAATACAGTTAAAATTATGTTAATCAGTTTAAAATGTAATAATTATAATCTTGAAATAATTTTGTACTAAAAAAAAAAGTTTTAAAAGAAGCGTGAGATTTTTTTTGTAATTTTTTTAAATTTGATTATTAAGAAAATAATAATTTTAATAAATTTAAAACAAATGAAGAGTGCAGTGATAAGCGATGTTTTAACAAAAATTTGTGTTAAAATGTTATTATTACTAAAAATGGATTTTTAAATTTAAAGTAATGGTGTGGTGGGCGAGTAGTGATACTCATTGTAGGAGACATATATATAGTTACCTACATAAGCCTAATAAAAAACAAAGGTATAGAAAGGTAATTAAATATAGGTAAATATCTATTATAGGTTATCATTGTTTTTATATTTTTAAAATTATAAAATCAATAACTATTTACATTGAATACAAACAATCAGTTTATAATAGGCCTATTTGTCGGACGAAACGGTTAAAGTTACAAAATTCATTTCTTCACTGTCAAATAACACATTGAAAATAAGAGTATCTACCTGTTATTAGGTTAAATACAGCTCTGATAACGAAAGCCTACCTAATATTTATGACTACGTTTGTCAAGTGTCATCCCTTGATGTTTATTATTATAAGATATAATATAAATATTATTATATGTTATTATTAATATTAATAATAATATTAAATATTATTATAAATATAAATATTATTTGTCATGGCAAATTCCTGACCATGTGAGATTCCGATATTAGCATGTCATTGATGTTTATTATTATAAGATATAATATAAATATTATTATATGTTATTATTAATATTAATAATAATATTAAATATTATTATAAATATAAATATTATTTGTCATGGCAAATTCCTGACCATGTGAGATTCCGATATTAGCATGTCATTGGACGCATGCGCATTACATGTCTTTCAACAGGTTAAATATCACTATGATGTATGAGTTCATAGTTCATAATGATGTGAACTGCGAACTAGGTATCAGCAGGTCACTGTGTGTACATATATTGACCTAACCAGACCTAGTAAATTAACTGAAGGTTTGGTAAGGTAATATATATTTACCTTCCCAGACCTGTAATTCCTTTACTAGGTCTCAAAGAGCGATGTAAGATTCAGCAACCATTCACACATTGATATTGACTGACTTGACAAACATAATTATTGAGTAACCTAAGTTAGATTTCGTACTTTTATATTTCTTAATTTCTACTAAAATAATGTATTTTGTGACTTGAAAAGTGTCTTCAGACACAGATGATATTGCTTGGAAATAAACGTATTAGTTAACACGTCATAACCTAACAACAGCTAGATTACTTTGTTTTCAATGTGTTATTTGACAGTGAAAAAATGAATTTTGTGACTAAACGTTTCGACCGACGAGTATTATGAACTGATTATTTAAATACAAGGTATTGTTGTTGTTGTTTCCAATGGCAGACTATATGAGAATCAACCCATGAGTCTCCTGGCATCCTAGTACAATTTAGAAAAATTCTTTGAAATCTGATGCTCAGAACCAAGCCTGGGACACCTCAAAAGATGTTCCCTATTCATTGGCTCCCCCATTTGTTGGCACAACACACAAAGATCGGAGTCCAGGACATGGATCCTCTTCAAGTGGGCCGCCAAATAATCATGTCCCGTGTAGAGGCGTAGATATGCAACAGCCTCTTTCCTAGGCTTGTTCTTTTGTGTCGCCATTCGTTCTCTATGCACTTCCACCTCCTCTCACTTCCCAAGGCTCGTGCTTCCTTCAGAAATTCCTCTTGTGTTCCATTGCTGATTAGTCTTCTAGCTGAATCTAAGTTCAAGGATTTGTTCCAATGAAGCAGGTTGGATCCCTTCTTAGCGAGGACATCCGCCATCTCATTCCCAATTACATACAAGGTAAATAGTTAAGAATTTCATAATTTTTATTAATAAAAAACAATGATAACATACAATATATATAAGTAAATAGGTTACATAACTCCTACTTGCTTTATTATGTCTGGTTATATGACTATATATATTAATTTGTATGGCTATGCTGGTAAATATATACCGATATATATATATATATATATAGGCTATATATATATATATATATATATAGGCTATATATATATATATAGGCTATATATATATATATATATATATATACATTGACTTGCCGAGACCAAGTTCACATGATTCTGAAATTATACAGCGTAGTAATATTTAGCTGTTGTTAGAAGACAGTAAATGCGCACACATCAACGACACAGTATTCAGTTACCTATGATTAACTTATGAAGCCTAGACGCATAGAGGCTCATTGCATATTCAGAACATCAAATTTAAACTTGTAGATATTGCTTATTTTAGAGAGAAATATTGAATTTTGGTACCGGTACTTCAAAAATGTCTTCCGACATCAAATATGACGATTCAAATTAAGGTAGGCATAGAGGCTCATTGCATATTCAGAACATCGAATGTAAACTTGAAGATATTGCTTATTTTAGAGGGAAATATTGAATTTTGGTACTTCAAAAGTGTCTTCTGACATCAAATATGATAATTCAAATTAAGGTAGGTAGTAGCAGATTTCATAATTTTTAGCCATGAAATATAATTTTAGTACATTCTATAATTACTATAAATGATTTCAATGATTTTCTAACTAAATTTCAGGGCAAGGTATATTGCATAATTAGCCTACCTTAATATTTATAATTAATTAAGGGTTATTTTTTATAAAGAAACTTACAGGTTTTTTTAAATTAATTTTTAAAAAATCATGTTCAACATTCCTTATTTCTTAATAATAAAATAAATTTTCAACGCCCATCTAACTTTTTCACCGCAAAATCACAATTTCAAAATTACAAATTCAATGCATTTATAGTTCACCAAAGTCAAACAACATTGAATGCTGTCTAGTATTTGGATAGATGACTGCTTGGGAAAAAACACACAATTTCTTTTATTTTTAACAAATTTACACGTAGGTCAGGTAAGGAGACTTTATATATATAAATAAATATATATATATATATATTACTACCTACCTTAAGTTCGTATACACACCCATTTTAATATGTAATTTACTTACTGGTCCTTAACCAACAAAAGTTGGAATTTTTTTTTTCCGTGAAGTTAGTTCCGCGTTGAAAACTTATTTTATTATTAAGAAATAATGTATGAAGAATATGATTTTTTTTAAATCGCCAAAAATACCGGTAACTTTCTTTGTGAACAAATACCTTTATAAAGCTCTAATATGCATGTCTAATATATATATATATATATATATATATATATATATATATATATATATATATAGCCTATATTATATATACTTTACAATTTCATAATTTTTTATAACAAAATCGAAGACAGAGGTACAACCAACATTTACCTTAAAAAAATATATAAATTAACTGTAGGCCATTGTTTAAGTACATAATTTCTCTAGTGCTAGCTCTCTAACAGCTTTCTGATTAGAAACTTATCTCCATGGCGAACAGCCCGTAAAGAGCCTAGGCCTCCAAAAATCCTAGACTTTTCAGTCGAGTAATGTCTGATTAACACATGAAAATTCCTGTCAATATTTTCTGATTATTAGAATACAATACCTTTGATTTACATAAATAGTAGGCCTAACCATTTACTTTAAATCTTTGACAAGTTCAATTTTCTTTGGACACTAAGATTTGTAAAAAAAATTCTATTTTGCGTTAAGCCTAGGTAGGAAATCATTGAATTGATAGTTTGAACAATTTGTGGAAGATTTAATTGGGTAAATAAGGAGAGAAGTTGTTCCATCGATTTAAGTGCGATATCTCAGTAATTCCACTTCAAAATAGCGTTTTTTTTTTCAATCAAGTAGAATCTAACTATGTAAGGTAGTGGATTTTTATCTCACACAATTCATTATTACTCAACAATCTATTAAATTAACAAATTTTCAACATAATCAATTGGGTAGGCATATTGAATTCACTCGTGGGACACATGCACACTTCATTAACTTCTACACGGTCATATTAGGCTACTATAGGTCAAGTAAGGTAATATATCTTTAACTAAGTGTGGTTAGATATCTATTTTGATAGTTCTTAATAGTTAGAAAGTTCTTAAAACAGAACTATTTGGGCAAAATAAAAAAAAACTACGATAGATTTTACATAAAATTGATAAAATCATTGTCGAAATAGCCTTTATATGCCTAAAATCAATCACTTTAAATCACTGATTTCGGACAAAAATAATGAATAGTAAAAGATAAAAAATGGTAAGCGTCTTTTATAAGTATTGAAATGATGGAAAAAGTGCTATTTTAAAGAGGAATTGCAAAGATTTCACACTTAAATTGATCAGACAACTTCTTTCCATATTAACCTTAAATTGTTTTTAAATGACACATATTGTTTATGAACATAGAATACAATTAGTAAATTATATAGCCTAAACATTAAAAATAAACTAAATCATAAATTATAAGGGATTCACTAGGTAACAGTTTCAGAGAGCAATGATTGCTGTCTCTGCTAAGATAGGAACTGCTATAGGTTCTAAAATATAAAAGGTTAATAAGGCATAATATAGTAGCAAGGGCCAGAGTAGGCTACTGTGAAATAAATACAAGATTCTGAAATTAAAGTACATTAATTGGGACTGCACACTATAAGGACTGAAAGGTAAATGTCCAGTTGATACCACATTGCGATTTAATATAACAATTTCAAGAAATCGGGTTTTACATAACCATTGGATCATCCAAGCTGGGCACCGCTATCAACTACACATTTACAGACTGTAAATAGTTATACTGAGCATTTTTAAATTAAAAACTCTTAATTTATACAATTAAAGTGTTATACTAAAACTTACGTCCATTTTTTTCTTACGTCAACAATACAACAGTTATAAAACCAACAAATTAGAAAAACTACGCAAAACAGTTAACGGTAAGTTTATTACAAGATAAGATATATTACTCCAAACCGTTAAAAGTTGGCAAAAACAAGAACATTATTCTTTCATATAGAATAGAAATTAGAAATATCAAAAATATTATAAACAGAAATAACAATTATAATCAACAATGTTCTCTATATATATGAACAGCTGTTCATTTCCTCAACCAAAATCATGTCAGCCTCCTTCATTCTACATTTAAGGAAATGTCTTGTACATTGCACCGACTTCCGACATAGTTCAAAACAAATTCAGTAAAAGGTTGGTTAGTGCACTCAAATTGAAATCATATATACTGTAATAACACACAATTATTATTATTATTTTAGCCTAGTTGGGTCTTGCTCTAGCACGTTTACTTTAAAAATATAATAGTTAACTAATAACCACAACTCAATTGTTTAAATGACTCTTTATTCTCTGGTCTTACTAAGGTTTGGGCCCTTATTTTAAATGTGCAATTATTACAATTATGGACATATATCTTAAAAATTTACAAATCAGCTTATACTATCAATATTAAAAGTTCTTAAAGTTCAATTTTTTTTTGATAATAATAAAATCTATATATTTACTTAAGTCCAGTTCACCATTATTCACATGTAGTTCACCTCTGATATGTTTGTATTATTAAAATATTTAATTTGTCTATAAAATCCTTCCTTTTTTAAAATTGCTGAACAACGAAAATTAACCTTGCCTCCATGAAATTTTTTATAGAACTCTCTTATTCTTTTCTTCCAACAACCCGGGCTACAATGAAGTACCGCCATCATTGGTATATTTTCCGCGATCGGCTTTTCGTATGGCCGTGCATTCAAACATATATTTTTAAATAGTATATTAATTTGTAGACATACCTGAAGTTAAAATTTTTTTTTTTTTTTTTTTTTAAAGGTTTTAATTAATCCACATTCACTTTATATATATTTATCACTATATATATAAACGGCTTTGTCCTGACTGACTGACAGAGAATCAACGTAGAGCAAAAACCAACAAAGATATTGATACCAAAATTTAAAGGCATATTTGTATGAGGTCATAGACGCTCACTAAGAAAGGATTTTGCGAAATTTTAATTTTAAAGGGTATTAAATACAAAAAATAAAAAAGTCAATTTCATTCATTTAATTTTAAACGTCAACATACACGCGCCTAGCGGCAAAAAGATAAGACTCGAATCAAAACAAATTCTAAATCTAATATTTTCCGACCCAATTATAACTAATCCAGAAAATTGTCAATCTAAAACAAATCAAGACCTATATTAAAATTGCGCCTAAGAATTTGATTAATCCATAAAAAATAACAACACACAGTTAAAGACAAGAAAACTTAAATAATTTGTTTTTATCTAGACGTGAAAGGTCAACTTGGAAAATAACCGAATTGAAAATATAACTCCGATCTTTCGCCGATTATAAAAATACAGAAGACCTAGAGACAAAATGAGATATACAGAAATACGAAGTAGATATTTCTAAATATAAAACATCACCTGAGTTCATATAAATATTTAATAACAAAGACATAATCTGTCGAAATATGAACGAAAATCTGGAATTAAGATGGCGACCATTAGAAGCAAGACGTTAGTTATAAAATACACGCCCACAGAAGTTTGTGATTGGAGAAGAATATCGCGGGACTTTCTTTGCTGATACAAATAGAAATTATACATATATCAATATAAGATAATTTTCTTTATCCTTTGAGAGAATTTATTTAACCCTTTTCAACATTCTAAATTTTAATTGAATAATATAAAATCATATTTAAATATTATAAACTATTAACAGTTTCTTTAATAAGTAGGATCATAATTACATTTCATCTTTCCCCCAAAAAATAAACAAGATTGCATAAGAACAATGAACTTATAAAAACAATCTCTCTGTATGACTTTGTTGAAAAAGAAAAACAATTGAATAATTTTGTCAGTGTATATTTAGAAGCCATTAAGACTATATGGATGCTTTTTGGACTGTTCAGTTTTCCTAAATAATAGTATTAAAATTTATTAAATAGAACATCAGAAGATTTTAAATTAAGGCTCTAATACTTAATCATCAATAAAAAGTGTTATTTAGTGCTACATCTCTTGAAATGAACTTATATTAAGTCAAATATGGTGTTATTTTTAAAAGAAACGTCTAAAAAAAGTGTTTTATACATATTACTGGGCAGCTAGGCCTAATAAACTAAAGTTTTATTTTAACAGCTGATCGTTGGAACATTGTTGCAAGACAACTCTTGATTTTGTTTATTTAAAAAAGGTTGTTTCTCTGAGGTCACGATATACATAATAAGGTGATATTTTAACATATTTGTGAATCAGTGAAAAAGTTATTCAGTGTATTTACAATTTGAATCGTATTCAACCAAAATATTTGTTACATATTACTTATTCATGAATATATTGAATTTTCTACATTGACAAAAGTAAAAAAAATAATTTTTTAATTAATTTTTTAACAAAACTTAATTTTTATTTACTACAATAACTAGCTTTTATTAAACAACAAATCTCTGTTAGACAAATACATTATTCAATACTGATTATCGTTTAATTATATATTGAAACTTTATATAAAATATGACTGTCGACTGTTTAAATATTAATGGTAATAATGTAATGCACTCCGTAATTCCAATTATTGGAGATGGTGCGTGTTTATTTCGATCTCTGTCGTATATTGTGAATAATAATCAAGAAGGATGTTGCCTTATTCGCCAAAGAGTTGTATCGCATGTAATAGAAAATTGGGATAGATTATCAGCGTTTTCCGAAAATAATTATGGTGATAATTATCCTGATATCGAGAGTTATTGCACTCACATGTCTCAGCATTCAAGTTATGCTGGAATAATCGAACTAACAGCAGCTGGAGAAATATTTCCTTATCACTTTGAAGTATACCGCAATAGTGCACTTTATGAAGTTTTTGGAAATAGTATCAATCCTACTAGACGATTGCGCTTTACTGGCACATTGTCTAAAGGTCACTTCGAAGTATATGAAATTTTAAGTGCTACACCTTCTGTAAGTAATAATGAAATTTTAACAACATTATCCTACGAAGACAATCAAATTCTAACAACCCTACCTTCCGTAGACAATGGAATTTTAACAACTTTACCTTCCATAGACAAAAAGTCAGTTAAAAAGCGACGAGCAAGATATAGTGGCGCAACACGAAAACAGCAACTAAAATCGGCTAAGAAAACTTTTCTATTAAACAATCCTGAAGCATGTCACTTTGCTAATACCAAATACCAGCAAAATCATCCTGAGGCTCATAGAATAGCAGCAGCAAAATATCAACAGCAACATCCTGATGTTCACAGAAAAGCAGCAGCTGCATATCAGCAACAAAATCCTGAAGTCCACAGGGTAGCAGCAGCTGCATATCAGCAGCAACATCCTGAGGTACATAGGGTAGCAGCAGCCGCATATCAGCAGAAAAATCCTGAGGTCCATAGAGTGGCAGCATCTGCATACCAGGAACAACACCCTCAGATTCATAGAGCAGCTCAAAGTTGCTATGAAGCAAATACACCTGGAGTTCGAGAAGAGAGAAGAAAACGTCCATGGACGAAAAAAATACGTTCAGCAATGGAGTATAATGTAGAAATAAATTATGACACAGATCCATATGTAAGTATAGGTTTAATGAATTCTGAATGCCAAAACTGTGGGGCTCTTAAGTGGAAAAATGAAACACCAGGAATGTGCTGCAATGGTGGAAAAGTACAATTATTAACAATTCAACCCCCACCGGAGCCTCTTTATAGTTTTTTAAATGATAGCCATCCCGAGCATTCTCATTTTATTAGCTCGATTCGTAAATATAATGGTTGCTTTCAAATGACGTCATTTGGTGCGAATAAGATTATAGAAGATAGATATATGCCGACTTTTAAAGTTCTTGGACAAGTATATCACTTAGTAGGAAGTGTGCTGCCCATACCAGATAAAGAAGCTCAGTTTCTCCAAATCTACTTCGTAGGTGAAGATGAAAGAGAAACAAAATTAAGATGCAGTCATTATCCAGGAGTCAAACCTGGAGTAGTAAAGCAATTGCAGCATATGCTCCATGAACATAATACTTATGTTAAAGATTTCAAAACTGCCTTAGAAAAACTTCCGAATGATTGTGATAAGTTTGAAGTAGTTATTCATGCTGATAGGAAACCTGCTGGTTCTCATACAGGCCGATATAATGAGGCAACATCATCTGAAATAGCTTTGGTAATTAGCGGACAGCAATTTGAAAATCGAGATATTGTTCTTCAAAGCCATGATGAGAATTTACATCGCATAAGTGAAATTCATCGTTCTTATGATTCTTTACAATATCCTCTTTTATTTTGTAGGGGTGAAGATGGCTACAGTATTAATATGCCATATCGTGATCCTACTACAAAGTTACCACTTCCTCGAGGAAAAATAACAGCTTCCGATTTTTATGCACATCGTATTATGGTGAGATATAATGACTTCAATTTTCTTCTTCATATGGGTGCACTTTTCAGTCAATTTTTAGTTGATATGTTTGCAAAAATTGAAACTGAAAGATTAAATTATATTAGGCATAATCAAAGCAAGCTTAGAGTTGAAGAATACATTCACTTAAAAGATGCAATTGGAAGAAGGGATGTAAATGGGGATCAACTAGGAATATTAGTTGTGCTTCCATCATCTTTCACAGGAGGACCACGCTATATGCATGAACGAGCTCAAGATGCAATGACATATGTTCGTTGCAAAGGTCGACCTGATCTATTCATAACTTTTACATGTAATCCGAAATGGACAGAGTTCAAAGGTGTATTATTTCGTGGTCAGAAATCTCAAGATCGGCATGACATTATAGCCAGGGTATTCCACCTTAAACTGAAAGCTATGAAAGATCTATTAGTAAAAGGCAGTGTTTTCGGTGAGGTTGAGTGCTTCATGTACACAGTTGAGTGGCAAAAACGTGGATTACCTCACGCACATATTTTGCTCTGGTTAAAAGATCGCCTGGTTCCAAGTTTAACTGATAAAGTGGTCTCTGCAGAAATACCTGATATCAATAAAGATCCTCTTTTGCACGAAATTGTTAAGACTAATATGATTCACGGTCCATGTGGTACTTTGAAAATGAATTCTCCTTGCATGAAAGATGGGCGATGCAGCAAAAAGTATCCGCGACCCTTTTTGAAAGAAACACAAACTGGAGAAGATGGTTACCCAAAATATAGAAGGTTATCTCCAGAGGAAGGTGGATTTACTGTGAAAATAAAAGATATGGATATAGATAACAGTTGGGTTGTACCTTACAACCCAGTTTTATCTCGCACTTTCAATGCCCATATTAACATTGAAATTTGTAATTCTGTAAAATCTATTAAATACATATGTAAATATATTAATAAAGGAACAGATCAAGCAGTCTTTGAATTACAAAATAAAAGTAATGAAATAAATGAAGTTAGTCAATATGAAAGTGGCCGTTATATCAGCAGCTCTGAAGCAGTTTGGCGAATACTTGGTTTCCCAATTCATGAGCGATATCCTACCGTTGTTCACCTTGCTGTACATTTAGAAAATGGTCAAAGAGTCTATTTCACTTCAGATAATTTAGCTCAAAGACTTAATAATCCAACTCAAACCACACTTTTAGCCTTTTTTGAGTTGTGCCAAAAAGACGAATTTGCCAAGACCCTGCTTTATTCAGAAGTTCCATCTTATTACGTTTGGAAAAATAATAAAGTTTTTGAAAGGAGAAAAAGGGGCGTAAACGTTGAAAATTGGCCAGGGATAAAAAAGGACACAGCACTAGGAAGAGTATATACGGTGCATCCAAATAATGTCGAATGCTACCATCTAAGGTTATTGCTGCACGTAGTTAGAGGTCCAACATCTTTTGAATACCTTAAAACAGTCGACGGCATCATTCATCCAACATTTCAGTCTGCGTGCAAAGCTTTAGGTTTATTAGAAAGTGACGAACAATGGAATGACACATTACAAGAAGCAGCTTTGTGTGATTCACCGTATAAAATGCGACAAGTGTTTGTTGTGATGTTGGTGTTTTGTCACATATCTGACCCTTTAAATCTTTGGGAAAAGCATAAAGATAGTTTAAGCGAAGATTTCAAACGTGAAATAGAAAGAGCAGTTCAAGATAGAGTACAAGGTTTTATGAAAGAAGTATATAATAAATGCTTATTATCAATCGAGGATGGTGTGATGGCGTTAGGAGCAAGTGGTTTAAAACAATATGGTTTGCCACAGCCTACCAGAAGTGAGGAATTCTTTAACAATTTTGATTATTTAACAGAAATGAACTACAATTCAGAAGAATTGGGAAAAGTAGTAAGGAATAACGAGGAATTATTAACTCCAGAACAACGAAATGTATATCAGGAAATTGTGAATAGCATAGAATCCTCCGAGGGGAAAACATATTTTTTAGATGCACCAGGTGGTACTGGAAAGACATTTTTAATAAATTTATTATTAGCAAAAGTGAGAAGTAATAAAAAAATTGCTTTAGCTACAGCGTCTTCTGGGATTGCTGCCACTCTTCTAGAAGGAGGCAAAACTGCTCATAGCGCTTTTAAATTGCCTTTAAATTTGAATTATGCGGGAACTCCTAAATGCGGAATTTCTAAACAAAGTAATAGGGCCAAAGTATTAAAAGACTGTCACCTTATAGTTTGGGATGAGAGCCCCATGATGGATAAGGGAGGTTTTGAAGCTTTGGATGCAACACTCCAAGACTTAAGAAACAACAAATTATTAATGGGCGGAGTTACTGTTTTACTAGCTGGAGATTTTAGGCAAACGTTGCCTGTTGTACAAAGAGGAACACGCGCTGATGAAGTGAAAGCATGTATCAAGTCATCGCGTTTATGGCCTCGAATAAAGAAATTATCTCTAAAAACAAATATGAGAGTTCATTTAAAAAATGACTCTTCAGCAGGTGCTTTTTCTGAACTCCTGCTTAAAATAGGAAATGGACAATATCCAGAAGAAACAGGAAAGGTTGTAATACCAGAAACTTTAGGAAAAGTAGTTAATAACTTAAATCAGCTTATAAATGCCGTTTATCCTGATATTTATAGAATTAAGGAAAAAACGATGGAATGGTTCAGTGAGCGTGCAATTTTATGTCCAAAAAATGACAGAGCTGCTGAAATTAATGATAAATTACTTGACTTATTCCAAGGGGAAATAGTAGAATACAAATCAGTTGATAAAGTGATAGAAACAGATGAAGCAGTTAATTATCCAGTAGAATTTCTTAATTCGCTTAATCCACCTGGATTTCCAGCACATAAACTTCGTCTTAAAGTAGGGACGCCAGTGATGTTATTACGAAATTTAAACCCTCCAAAACTATGCAATGGAACTAGACTACAGGTAACTGCTTTAAAGAAAATTTTTATAGAAGCTACAATATTTACTGGTTGTGCTCGAGGTGAATCTGTTTTTATACCTAGAATACCACTAATCCCGTCCGAGTACCCTTTCCAGTTTAAAAGACTTCAATTTCCTCTGAAGATATGCTTTGCTATGTCTATTAATAAATCTCAAGGACAAACATTAAAATTTGCAGGAGTTGATTTAAGAGAAGACTGTTTTTCTCATGGTCAATTGTACGTTGGTGCTTCTAGGGTCAGTTCTTCTAATAATTTAGTGATTTTAGCACCTAAAGGGAAGACAACAAATGTAGTTTACAAAGAGGTCCTAAATACTAAATAAGTACATTTTTAGTTCAATTTTTTATTTTAATTGTAAAATAATTAAATTTTTCTTTAGTATTTTATAATATTAATTCTTAAATAGAATAAAATAATTAATCTATAACTAGAATAATTACGAATTTTTGTTGTTGTTTACTTTGCCTTTTGATATTTTTCAACTTTAGTAACTTTAAGTTATTGATGAATAAACATGAAGAAAATAACAGATTTAGAAAAAAATATTCTTTTTCTGAAATTACTCTATCATTCAATTCACAAATTCTGTATTCTTAAATATTACACACTACATTAAAATTAGCCGGATTAAAGTAATATTAAACTTTTTTATCAAAACATGCGATTTAATAAATGTATAGATTACAACTTGAATGATTCGCGGACAAAGCCGAAACGGGAGATGCTAGTGTTTTTATATGTCACTGCCTAGATTTCAACAATAGTTCTAACTTTCGCCTCCAGTTCGCACTGTTCCACTTTATTGTAATAATTAATTCGTTGTAAACACTAAAACTAACCTAATTTATTCTATTCAACCAGTTTGTTATTTAAATTAACTAATACACAATATACATTGAATTTGAATTAAAAATAATTATCTAAACATGAAATAAATTACAAAAGGATAATAAAACGTTCTTATTCAATCATTTTAGGTTATTAAGTAAAGTTACTGTTATTATTGTTTTTGAAATGGAAGTAAGTTTTATTTAAATTAGCTGTAGTTATTATATTATGACTGTGCTTTATATTATTCATTTAAAATTTCCAAAATCTTTAAATTAATTAAATTATTAGGCTAGGACGAATTTTGAAGTTATTACATTTAGGCTATAGCATTTTATCAACATATTTTATTAACCTTTAAATTGTTTGGCCTATCCAGTTTGACTGTTACAACTGTCCCTCAAATTTCTAATTTTTTATATATAATTGACATTATTTATGCTTTTAATTCATTTAGGCCACCAAATTAAGTTATCAATTTATATAAATGTTATAACACTATATATTTATATATATGTGACTTGTTTATATATTTTCTAATTATCTACCCTTTTTGTGTACTAAACTTTTATATTTAACTTATTCTCTACTTACTATTAAACGATGAGACAAGTTTATATTTATTTACAATATTTTAATCATACACAATTTTAGATTTACATGTTATTTGAGATCACTCTCTCCTCAGGATTTCTATGGGTCAAGCTTTATTTCAATATACTACAGTACTTGCATATTTTTGGTTGGATTATTACATACATCATGTTTAAAAATAACAAATAATCTGCAAAATAAATCTGTTACAAAATTTCAATTATATTGTCCTCACTTAAGTCAAATTTTGTTGTGCTATATATATATATATATATATTTGTGCTCCTTTTATTTCACAGGTATTTCACCTTGTTTTAAAAAAATTCTTATGAGAATATTTTACTTAAAACTGTCTAAATTTATGTCCCTTAATCTATTTTTCTTATTTTTAACATTTATTGTACTTTTGAAATTTTTTTTTTAAATCTCAATTTTACTTTACATACTTTTTTAACCTTATTTTTATTATTCAAATAGCTTTTAATTAGCACCAATGAGTAAATGAACAACAATATGTAAATAAAACTTATTAAAAAACTAATTCAACACTGCATCTTAGTATTTAGTCTGGGTCAGGAATTTGTTACAACATATTTATTAATATTTGACTCCATTTTTCTTGTAATACATATTAATTGAATTGAATTAAGTGTTTGTTATATGATTAAGCTAAATTAAATAATTTTTTTGCTGCTTCTGAAGCCAAATGCAAAAGAAAAGGAAGTAGCTAGGGATGGGACATCATCAGGTTAGGCCTACAAATGAACACTGAAAGCTGGAAAGGTCTGGCTTTTTTTAAAAAAACATAGGGAGGACAATAACTTCATTTCAAATGAAAAGAAAAATATTAGTATCTTAAAACTAATACAGAAAGTAATATGAATGAAGATAAAAATTATAAATACATAAGTTATTTTTTCTATAGGTACTGATAGTGAAATTTCACAGCTGCTTTACTTCAATAGCTTAAAGTATATTATATGTATAACATGTTTTGAAGAAAAAAATATACAAAATAAAGGGCCTGGGCTTTAAAGCCTAAAGAAGATTAAACGATTTAAAGGCTCGGACTTACAGAAAGTGGGTGGTCGCTGAGCAAGCAATCTGCGATATGGGGATATCACATAGGATGAGATACCTTTGTGCGAGTCGTTATCCTCTAGGGATTATGTAGTACATTTTCATATACATTTTTGTTTGATAGTGTGATCAAGTATGAATTCGAAAGAAGAACAACTCCTGCTATTAGCTTTCCAAAACACAAATATAAAAAAGACGATGATGGGTATATGAAATCAATAAGAACAGAGAACAATAAAAGTAATATCACAGCTTATGTGCCGAATTAGAGTCTGATGAAGATAAGTTTTTCAATTATTTTTAAATGTTACGAAACATTTGGTTTTTTCAGACATTTGGCCACACTTATCAGACCATCACGTTCTCTTTTCGGTTGGGACCTTCTACCATTTATCAGAATTGTAAAGGAAGGATACCAAGATATTTGAAATATTCTACAGCCAACATATTTACCTAAACTTACATTTGAGATGTGGAAGAGAGCTGAGGAAGGATTCACTGAATTTTGGAGATTTCCGAACTGCATGGGAAGAATAGACAGTAAACAGTAAAGAAATGCTCAGTTAACAGTAGGTTTCGGTTTTTCTGTTATAAAACCTTTTTACCTTGTTCTTCTGCCAGTAGTTGACTAATATTACAAGTTTATGGTATTATTTAGGAAGTTAAGGACGTCACAGCAAAAGCAGTATTTGCAAAATTCAGTTTTTTACCGAGAATACATTGATGTAAAAACTATTCTACCACTGCTGGGTACAGACACTCCAGTTCATCTGTTTTGGTTGATGATGAAGGCTTTGTACTTTAAAGTTATTTATTGAGACCCTAACCTAAACAAGGAGTAATCAACAATGCAAGAAATAAACAATTCAATTTGCATCTCAGATGAGTATGTCATGTATTGGAAACTTGTCTGAGACTTTCATGAGACGAACATAACCACTGTATAATTGGATTTAAACAATATAGACTAGAAACAGGATATCATAACATTAATAGCAGAGCCTAACGAAATAGTTACATAACCGCTAATATAAATGAAATAATTAAAAGAAAACAAAGTATAAGATACAAACTAATGTAATAATTATATTAACTAAAATAAATGTAAAACGTAATATACAAACCTCAGGAGATGTTGTTAAATAAAAAAATAGTTTATTTTGGTATAAGAATTTATTATTTGGAAATATGAAAATTAGGTATAAAATTCAATAATATAAAGGAAGTGGATTTATAGTAAAATTGGGGTAACATAAAGACTTTAGTCATATAAACTAGGATTAAAGACATAAATTTGGTTAAAATATAACGTATTTACCTGTGATAAATGATTTTTAAATTAAGGTATAAAATTTCTTAGTATACATTTTTTTTACTAGTGAGCCGCCTCCATATATTTGTTGATGTTTTTGGTGCCAATAAAAATTTTGACACTATCAACTGACTTGACAAGAGAGAGCTAGATTCAGCGATCATAACTGAAGACTAGAGATGGGAGATATATACCAACTTCTCCAGTGTATTATCCTTGGTTTTTATTGTCATGCAAAATGCAAGCAATAGAAGAAACTGTTTTTCAACCATTTTAAATGTATGCATATATTATCTACTTTGCTTACTCCTGTTAAAACTGTAATTTCGACAAAATTACTATGAAAGGATTTGATTAGCATTTGGATTCCAATAATTAAATCCTGCGATTTATTCAGATTCCTCATTAAAATTATAACCGCTCCTATTTTAAGAACCAATCGGTGCTATAGCAGTCAACTTGTTTCCATACTGTTTACAAATTCTATAGGATATCTAAGTTGTTCATTTAAATCTTCTGAATCTTTACTCAAATAAATTTGTTCCTGAGTCCTAAAGGGTACTTCAAGGTTTATGGAAGCATAATCTTCATTTTTAGTAACTAATATCGCTCTATCTGCGATTTCTTCACTTGCCAGTTGATTAAGATAAGAATAGGAGTATATAAAATTTATTGGTTTTCCTCGACCTAAAAAATGATTTGGAAGAGTACTTCATTTGAAAGTAGTATATATCTTCCATTTCCTAGAGGAATTAAAAAGTTAACAAACTCTTGTTCACCTAGAGAAATTAGTATGTTCTGAGTTAATTTGAATTGTTTTATTTGATTCCAGAAAGGATGATGCTTTAACCGTTAAGCAGGCACGCTGCGGTATTCTATGCCGCAATTTTTTTATTTATGTCACAATTCCACCCCCCTGCTATGGATCGGTCGGTGACCTTCAGTATTCCTTCTTTGTTCAATTTAGAACGCACCCTAGGAGGTGTTTTTGTTTCCTTCTTCTATTTTGATTAATATCTGCCTTTAAGTGAGAGCACTACGTTAACCGGCATACAGTACCGCTACGCGCCCGGAAATGTAAGTAAAGAAACTGTGTTTATAATGTCTATCTTTTTATGTCTACTTAAGTTTTATTATATATATATATATATATATATATATAATATATATATATATATATTATTTATTATTATGTATTATATTATATTTCTAAAAGATTTAGCAAGAGAACTTATGGCCGATCACTTGAAAGAAAGAGCTAAAATTCAAATATTACCTAAAGATATAAGCCTTTATCTGAAAATGAATGTTGATCAAACTCAATACTCAGAGGAAGTATCAAATAGTTCAGCAAAAAGTTGACCATGTCAAGCTTGAGGTAAACA
The DNA here is from genome assembly GCA_963513935.1 of Aphrophora alni. Taxonomy (NCBI): domain Eukaryota; kingdom Metazoa; phylum Arthropoda; class Insecta; order Hemiptera; family Aphrophoridae; genus Aphrophora; species Aphrophora alni. The sequence goes on along the minus strand of OY740770.1, from coordinate 52,049,717 downwards.
TAAAAACAACAAAACGACAGTGCGTTGTTTTTCTTGTAATCAGTTTGTTTGTAAGACACACAGTGAACGAAAAGTACAGTGTTTTGACTGCATTCAAGAAAGTAATGATAGTTCTTGAAAAAAAAGTTTTTAAATTATTTATTAATTCCATTAATTTTATTTTATATCACAATTAAAACTAAAGACTTACTATTATTTCTTATTTTTACAACATGTGTATTCTTTATCTTAATAATTTAACATTATAAAATAAAAAAAGATTATTTTGTAAAAGTGATTATACATTTAAATAAAACAATATTTTATGTTTTTTGTACATATAACTTTAAATAAACTATTTTAAAATAAAAAAATATTAAAAAAAATAAAAATATAAATTGAAATAACTCATTATTATAAGGAATATCTACAAACTACTACTCGCGGTATAGAGTGCCGCGTCGCGCCTGGAATCGTGATTCTTGAAGACGCGCCCCCTTAACGGTTAAGCATAATTCTATTGTTTCAGAACTTCCAGTTTGCGATAAACAATGTCTAAAGTCCCAGCTAAATAGAACTACGTACTTTTCTATCAAAAGGGTTTTTTTTCCCTGATTTAATTCTATGCCTTGAAAGATTCTATGCATGTTATCGAGAATGTTACCTAGAATCATACTGGGTTCATCAACAATTAAAATTTTTGATAGTTTTATTCTGGCTGCATAAGGTGAATCTGGAGTAATATGCAATACTGTTGATTCATAAAAATTTATAGGAAGCTTAAATTCACTATGCAAAGTTTCCCCCTCCTTCTACTAGACTTGCTGCTATTCCACTATAGCCAGTACCAGTAATTAAGGCAGTTATGTCAGATCCCCTTATTTTGGCCATAATAGTCCTTTCACTAAATGTTTTATCACACCTGCTGAAGCATAAATAAAGTACATTTTTTAGGTCAATGTCCTTGTTTTAATAGCAGATAATATAGTATTCAATGACAATGTTATGCTGATGTTTAGTTTGACTATTTGATTAAAATAAGTTTTCTTCTTGGTAAAAAATGTCGTAATGAATAATGGTGCTTCAAGAATAGGTTTAAGTGAATCAAGTTCACCACATGATGTGTAGTGAGTTATCAACATCTCATTAGTGTGGTTAGAGCCCTGTTTAAAGCAGTTTCTTGATCTTGATGATGATATTCGTACTCCTCAATTATGTATTCCTTGTATTCATTCCACAATTCATAGCTGATAGTTGAAATATTAAGTCCATGTATTATAGAAAACAAGTTGCCTTAGTTGATTTGGTATACATGAAACAACTGCTTCTTCCATAGCTCTACAATGTTCGTCACTCTGAGAAGCAATTTATCTTGTAACTTTTACTTCTCTGTATGTAAAATATGGTATGCCATACAATGTTTTAAGTTCTTGAAAATTTCAAACTCTTTTAACCAGTGGCGGCAATAGCGGGCCCACAGGGCCCGTGCGCTCGGGGGACCCACGAGCCTTGACCGGGAATTTTTACCGGGACCCGAACCCACAACGGGCCCTGCCACACGGGCCCTCCCTATCATAACAATACTTTTATAAGTATTGTCAAGAAATTACTAAAATAAGGTAAAATGTCTTCAGACAAGATTGTGCATCGTGCATCCAAAACGGCAATAACCATTATTTTTTAGAGAGCAGTATTTATTATTTAATGTCATGATACGAAGTATGTGTAAGTTTACCGTTGGCCGATAAGTAATGCAGCTATCGCTACGTCGCGCATCGCGTGACTCACTGGCACCGGCCGGAGAAAAGATAATCATCCTGGAAAATATTATTGGGAGGGGGGGCCCGATGAAAAAACTTGCGGGGGGGACGCGGGTTCTTATCGCCGCCACTGCTTTTAACATGTAACAATGCAAATTGTAAATGAATTAGTTTCAATTTACAATGTGAAATTGAATAAAGATTCTGATTAAAATTTGTTTTCTAGCATTCCAGCTATTTTGTTTATTAATACTATAACAATTCAAAATATATATTTTAAATTTCTTTAAGTTTAAATATAAAAAAAATAAAATTATAGATATAAAGTTATAGGAAATTATTCAAATATTACATACAAAAATACAAAATTTAATAGGCAGGTGCAGGGGGACCATGTGAGTGAAACAACAGTAAATCATATGATTAATAATAACAGTTTGAAAAAAAAAGAAATTTTCAAATTATTCTTGTGTAAGATTATCTGAAGTGCAGTTGACATATTGTAGTGTGTAGGATGCGATTGAAAAAGTAAAACAGTCTGATCAAAGTGAAATATTGAAATAATTATGAAAAGCATGAAGAAGGGATTAATTATTGTATTGAACTGAACAATTACCAGGAAGAAGTATTAAAGAAGGAGAACATTGAAAATGGTGGTGAGATTGAACTGATTATTATTAAAATATATTTTTATTTAATCGTGATTGGTGGAAAAAACTTGAATTATTAATTTGGAATCTTTTATATATATATATATATTTTTTTTTCTCACTCATACATTTGACATTTTTGTTGATTGATTTTTTTTTTTTTTTTTTTTGTGTTATATTTGGTTTATTTATTTATTTTTTATTAATAAATTTTTTTTTTGGGAAGAAGACCGGCACCAACCTGACCCCGAGATAGACAATAGTAATTTTGAAAAGAAAAATTGATTATAGATTTGTAAAAAATATAAAAAAACATTTATTTTTATATTGAATTTTTTTTTTTTATTGTGCCATTAAAGAACATAATGATTTAAATAATTTTTTATTTATAATTTATTTAAATAAAAATAACTCAAGAAAAGTTTTACTATATTTGGCGACCAACGTGACGGCTTTTCCCAAATTAACCTAAATAACTCCTTATTTTATATAAATATAAATAAATATAATAATAATAAATAGATATTATAAATCAAATTATGTTTAATCATAATTTATCAAATAAAATGGAAAAAGAATTAAATCATGAATTGAGGACAAATATTACCATGACCCAGAGAGCTCGGGAATCACAAGGTTTACCTGATATATTTTCGTCCCGTCGAATAGAAGACGTGATCGCGAGTGACAATATCAGAGACTTGGAGGGCGTTCCGCTGGAAGGGTCGCGGATCCCTGAATGTGATCACCAAACTAGTGAAATAGAAGAAGAGGAAATCATGGAAAGATCGAGCGACGAAAACGTAAGTCAAGAAATACAAGCACCAATGACAATGATTGAACAGATACGCCAAATGCTAAAAGAAAATAATGATCAACTAAATAAACGTTTTGACGAACAAGACAAAAAATTAAATAAACGTTTTGACGAACAAGACAAAAATATAAGTCAACTAAATGAGCGTTTTAACAGGCAGGATAAAAAGATCGAAAGCATCAAGGAAGATGTCCGAGCACAAATAGAGAAGAGTGAAGAAAGACTATGGCAGCATCTTCAACAACGACAACAAACCGTGCAAGAACAGTTCATCATCGAGATGGAAGAACGACATAGTTTATTAGAAAAAGAATTAGCGGCGAATAATGAACGAAATAAAGAGGAAGTGCAACAAAGTATGGAACGGAAAACGAAGGAGATACAGGATAAGTGTCAATACGAAAACACAATAATACGAACTGAGGTAGAACAACTTAAGGAATTAGACAAAGAACAAGAGAAACGGATGAACCAGCTCACAGCCCAGATGACCAACAACACCGAACGAGTCGAGACTATAGAAAAAGAAAATAGGAGCACCAAGACGACTGCTACTGCTCCACAAATCTATGTCACGTGTGGAGGCTCAAATATAAATGACAACCAAGCACCCAAGTTCCACGGCCGAGAGCACAATCCTACAGAACATCTAAGGAGAATACAGAAGTTCTACGAACGAAGGACTGTGATTCAAAGTAACGGTGATCCAACCAACTTACTCATTGATACTGTGGAATTATGTTTGGATAGCCACGCTGCTCGATGGTTTACTCTCATCAAACAGGACTTACGAAGTTGGGCAGATTTCCAGGAAGCATTTGAAAAGAAATACTGGAGCAGAGAGGTCCAAAGAGCTATAAAACAACGCCTCGATGTAGACAAGTACCAGAGAAATGGGAAACTAAGCCGTTCCGAATATTTTACAGAACGTGTCATTACCCTAAGAGCCATCCAACCACCTTTAACGGAGGATGAGATTATTACGTGCTTGGCAGAACATTTTGAGGAGTTAATACAAGACGCTAGAAGGGTCCAGAAAATCGAAACAATCATAGAGTTCGAGCTGCTTCTCCAGAGAGAAGACCTCAAGGATGCACACATTCGAACTAGACGTGAACAACACCAAACCTCATCAATACAGCCGAGACCGAGATTCACACCTCGAGAACAACGACTACATCAAAACAACTCGTTTCAATTTAAACCAGCACCCTACCTCCAACATCATGCACCATCTCACCGACTTCCACCCACACAACAGTACACCTATCGACCACAGCCTTATCATCAACAACAGTACACACAACGACCACCACTAAACTCCCAACCCTCGCCGAATAGAGGAAATACATCATTCACCCGACCAGACCGTCAAAATACTCAACCAAGACTAACTGGACCTCGCAACCAAGCATATCCGACCAACGAACAGGTAAATGTCTGCCATGCAATTGCCGAAAATTTACGTCCTGCCAACCCATCTGAGTCCAGTACATCTCAAGCACCGTCTCAGCAGGAAAACTCCTGAGCACAGGTAATGCCACTGGCCAGACGAGTTTCATCCACCATTCATCAACATCAACGATACTCAATGGTATTGATCCTGTGCTGCGACTCAACCCCGGACCTAATAGGCCAAATACATTAATTAACAATATTTTATATGTACCTAGACATCATCTTATAATTAGTAATATGTTTTGCAATCGAGATTTCTTAATTAATGAAGATGAAAACATAACGACGAAACCCATAACCAAACAATAAAGTGTCCTGAAATTAAAGTATCGATAGGAGAGATGCATATTATAGCCCTTATTGACACAGGCTCCAATGTAACATGCTTAGCTGAAACATGGTTCCAGGAAAATAAAAGACAACTTGGAAATTTTGAAAAATTACCAACCACCAACGTCCAAATCACGACTGCAGTAGGTACGAAGACACGAAAAGTCTCACACATAATCATGTTCCAAATTAAAATAGGAGGAGAAGAAATATGGATACAGGCCTTAATAGTACCAAATTTGATTCGAGAATTAATAATAGGTATGGATTTAATAAACCAATTGAAAATGAATATGGACTTCGAAACAACGACGCTATATATAAATGCGAATAATAAAATAATTAATTTGAAGTTCGAAGAAATGAATAAGGAGGGAGTTTTATGTTATATAATAAAAGAAGATATGAATAATGATGATAATAATAATACTATTAATAATAATAATAATAATAATAAATTAAACAAAATAAATATAGATAACGAATCAAACAATAAGGCAAATAAAAAATGGAACCAGATGAATCAACAAGAACAACTAAGTGAGAATCAAATACACCAAGTAATAGAGGAAAATGAAAATTTGGAACCACCACAAAAAAAAAGCTAATTGAATTATTAAAAAGTTACAAAGAAATATTTTCAGACATTCCGGGTTTATGTAATAAATATATACATCACATTGACGTGAGAGAGGACAAGACTTTTCGTGGACAAACCTACCCTGTCCCGTTAGTTCATCAGGAAGCTGTAGCACGAGAAATAAGTCGGATGATACAAATTAACATTATTGAGCCATCATACAGCAGTTTCATCAACCCAATCATCCCTGTAATAAAAAAAAATGGAGAAATACGCTTATGCTTAGATGCTCGAAGGGCAAATGAGATCACTATACCAGATTTCGAACAGAACCGAAGTATAAATGAATTGTTAGCAAAAGGTAAGAACTGTAAATGGATCAGCACTGTCGATCTGACCGCCTCATATTGGCAAGTGCCACTGTCACCAGAATCAAGAAAATATACAGCTTTCCAGTTTAGAGGAAAGACTTATCAATATAAAGTAACCCCGTTTGGTATATCAACCTCTCAAGCTGCATTGGTTCGAGCACTTGAACACGTTTTTGAAGACAGTGTGGAAGATTTTACTTTAGTTTATATTGATGACATCTGTATTATTTCGCAAGATTTCGAAACCCATCTAAAACATCTTTCACATATATTTAAAAAATTGCAAGATGCCAATATGACAATCAAATTCGATAAATCTTTATTCTGCAGAACATCAGTACCATTCCTTGGATATACTCTAACTGCCACTGGATTACAAATGGATGACAATAAATTACGACCGATTCTTGATTACCCTACCCCAAAGACACGTAAACAACTTAAAAGTTTCCTTGGTTGTATCAATTTTTACAATAAATTTCTAAATAAATTTTCAGAACACATACAACCCCTTCTCAGATTAACTTCCAAAAAAGTCAAATTCCAATGGACCTCCGAAGACGACATTACTTTCAAACAAATCAAACAACTTTTTCTTCAAACACAAACACTACACCATCCAGATACACAAAAGCCATTTTTTCTACAGACAGACGCCTCCGATTTCGCTATTGGAGGACACCTTTATCAGATTAATGAACAAGGAGAGAAGCGAGCAATTGTATTTTTATCACGATCACTACAACCAGCAGAACGTAGGTTCACGACCACGGAAAAGGAATTATTAGCCATTGTTTACTGCTTACAAAAAACAAGATATATCATATACGGTACTGATATAACAATCATAACTGATAATCATGCATTAACATTTCTAAAAACTTGTAAACTATTAAGTTCAAGATTAACTCGATGGATTTTGGCATTACAGGATTTCAACTTCAAAATTTTACATTGCAAAGGAAATGAAAACTGCACTGCAGATGCGTTAAGCCGAATGACAACTTCTCAAGACAACAACCAAATAACAAACCTACCTGAATTAATGATAGCTTATATTGAAAGAATACAAGACCACGAACTACAAAAAGAATTTAAAAACATGGCCGAAAATCAAAATCAAGATAAAAATTTAAAACATATCATTCAAATATTAAAAAATAATATATCTTTTCCACAAAATTCAAAATTAATGAACACTTATAAACTCCATGAAAATATCCTCTATAAACATCTGAACCAACAATGGTTAATTATGGTACCCGACCACTTAATCGATCGACTCATATGGGAGTGTCATCTCTATTATCTACATTGTGGAGCAAAAAAATGTTTAAACATACTGAAAGAAAGTTTCATATTCAAAAACATGGGACGCCGTATCAGAATTACCCTTGCCACCTGCGACTTATGCCAGAAATGCAAATGCAATCCACATCCCTCTCAAGGGATAGCAAGAGGAATAACATGCACTGGAAAAAATCATCATGTTGCCGTCGATATTATAGGACCACTTCCTACTAGCATAAACCGAACAAAATATATATTTATTGTTCTCGATATATTTACAAAATTCGTAAAATTATACCCGATTCGATCTGCCAACACAAAAACAATATTAAATAAACTTTTCATGTTACATTTTCCGATTTATGGAACACCAAAAAGAGTACAGAGCGACAATGGGACACAATTTAGAAGTCGAACTTGGATTCGAGCCCTTGAGGAACAATCTATTGAACCTGTATTTAACCCATATTACCATCCCCAGACAAATATGGCTGAAAGACCAATACGAGAAGTGAAGAGGTGTTTAAGAACATACTGTTCAAGAAACCATAGAAATTGGGCCCGATATATATCGGATATAAATGCGATGTTAAATGAAGTTCATAATGAAACAACAGGATTCACGCCAAATGAACTCCAATTGGGACAAAAGGATATCCGATTTTGGGAACCATACATTCAAAATTATGCCAATGACGAATTACCCATTGAAATGAAACTTTATTTAACTAAACAAAGAATCAAAACTAAACAAAATAAACGTGCGTCAGAATTAAACCAAAAATTAAAACCTACAACTTTCAAATTAAATGATTTAGTTCTAATTAAAAATTTTCCTATATCCAACACAGCAGAAGGAAAGACTTGTAAATTATTTGAAATTTATAGCGGCCCATATAAGATAAACAAAATAATAGGAATATCAACTTATTATATTAGTGATATTAATAATCAAAATATTAAAGGACCATACCATGTAACGGCTATAAAAAAATATAAATACAACACCTACGACATGTTTGGATATGGAAAAGATATTATCACAGCTGAGTGATAAATAGATCAATAATACCATCTAAAATAAATCAGCCGATAAAAAAATATATAAATAATTGCTAACTTTTATTAAAAAATTATATTTTTCATTGTTAATTTTGTTTTGTTCCCATAAAAATATTTAAATAAACATTTTTAGGGAAAAGTTACCCAGGAGATAATTATAACAATTCAAAATATATATTTTAAATTTCTTTAAGTTTAAATATAAAAAAAATAAAATTATAGATATAAAGTTATAGGAAATTATTCAAATATTACATACAAAAATACAAAATTTAATAGGCAGGTGCAGGGGGACCATGTGAGTGAAACAACAGTAAATCATATGATTAATAATAACAGTTTGAAAAAAAAAGAAATTTTCAAATTATTCTTGTGTAAGATTATCTGAAGTGCAGTTGACATATTGTAGTGTGTAGGATGCGATTGAAAAAGTAAAACAGTCTGATCAAAGTGAAATATTGAAATAATTATGAAAAGCATGAAGAAGGGATTAATTATTGTATTGAACTGAACAATTACCAGGAAGAAGTATTAAAGAAGGAGAACATTGAAAATGGTGGTGAGATTGAACTGATTATTATTAAAATATATTTTTATTTAATCGTGATTGGTGGAAAAAACTTGAATTATTAATTTGGAATCTTTTATATATATATATATATATTTTTTTTTTTTCTCACTCATACATTTGACATTTTTGTTGATTGATTTTTTTTTTTTTTTTTGTGTTATATTTGGTTTATTTATTTTTTTTTTTATTAATAAATTTTTTTTTTTTGGGAAGAAGACCGGCACCAACCTGACCCCGAGATAGACAATAGTAATTTTGAAAAGAAAAATTGATTATAGATTTGTAAAAAATATAAAAAAACATTTATTTTTATATTGAATATTTTTTTTTTTATTGTGCCATTAAAGAACATAATGATTTAAATAATTTTTTATTTATAATTTATTTAAATAAAAATAACTCGAGAAAAGTTTTACTATAATACTTTGGAATTCCTCTAAAAAGTATGTTTCTTGGTATTAAATCCATGTTCTTTAGATCAAACCAAGCTACTAATAGATATATATTTATATACACTAAGAATTAATCTTAAGATTAAACTAAGAATAAATTTTGCTCCAAATAAGCGAGTGAGATTCATTCATGTAATTGAGCCATAATCCCATAATCAAAAATAAGAGTGAGTGAAAGATGAGCTTGTTGCAGTAAGCACTGTACATTACGAGCAAGCATTGCAAAATGAGGAAAGCTTGCAATGCAACCCCCTGTTTTTTCTCTTCTATGTTACTTCTACATGTATAAGGAACAAGAATATATATTTATTTCATAATTCCTCGTTTTACAGGTTTATCACATATACAATCATACTCAGTAGATTAGGCTATTTCCAAGCAGCGCTGTCATCAATTCAAACAATTCCAACATCACATGCTCGTTTCCTACGGTAGACATGGTATCATACACATCACCTAAGTTGCTTTCTCATTTTTTACAGTGAGTTTGAATTAGATTATACACAGTGATGAACTCAAATCATGTGACTTCATGCTCATTATTTGCTAGGTAGGGTACTTCTACTTTTTCCATATGGGTATTTAATTTACTTTTAAAAATGTTTCAGCAATCTATTTTCATCACTATTGGATTATTATATTGCATTATTATTATAACATCATATTGTTGCTGTAGATTTATAATTGGACAATGAAAAGCACATTTAAATACATAATGCAAAATTATTTAGAAGTTTAAATTTATTTGTTATATTATTGAATAGTCGTAAACTTTGATAAGCTATTCTCTTTTATTCCCGCTTTTAACAATATGTAAACGGAGGAAAACAATCCATTAACCCTTGATGCGTCAGCTGTTGGTTGTCCAAGAGTTATATTTATATCATAAGTGACAATTTCAGAAAAAAGACAGTTATGTAGTAGCGTAATAAACGATTTTTCAACAACTATTTATTATATTATAAGTAAAAACCTGATAATTTGTGTTTCATGATATACGTTTTTGCGTGTTAACAGATGACTTCATAAATTTTGACCCATGAAATAAAACAACTGATTTCTCGACTAAGCCATAGTGTTTTGTCATTACAGTATTGTAGTCTTGAGTGCTACTCTTTCTGTATTTATTATGTGTAAAGTATTTCTTCATTTATAATATCTTTTTACTGTTATGTATTGTTCTTACATTTTTATACGTCCTATTAGTGTTTTGTTTTGTAAATTGCTAGTTAGTGGTGTAAATACTTTACAACCGTAACTTTGTGTACATCTGTAAACGGAGATTAAATTAGACCAGTCCAATGACATTCTGTTTATTTTTCTTTTTTTGTGTGAACTATTCCTAGATATTTACTGTAAAAATGTTACATTTCTGAAAACCATATAAAAAGTTATTTTTTTTATTATGTTTTGTTTTTTCTTTCATGTTTAACTATTACCCGTAACTATAATAGTGATAAATTCCAATTTTAGTTTTTAATTTTATCAAAATTTTCCTAGTGCTAAAGTAATGTTCTACAAAAATTTATAAATAAAAATATTTATAAAAAGTTGTAGACTTTTTAAACTTACTACATTGTATGATTTTTTTTAAATAATGCCTGCTAAATGTACATTATAGTAAAATTAATAAGTCTACAACTTTTTTACAAGTAATTTACAAGAGCTGTAATAAACATTTTGTTATATACTGAATCAATAAACGTCGTACCTGCATTGAAATCTCAGTTAGCAACTAACAATAATATATTTTACTATGACCTACCATATCTTATCTCCATTCTTACCTATGTGGATGATAATCATACAAAAACAAATAAACAATTTATTAAAAAATCCTCATTTATATAAGGTTACACAAATGTAAATCTTAAAATCCTGTTATCATTTGATAAATTTTTTCCCCTAAAATTAGTTAAGAACCAAAATAATGTTGTTTGAATCCAATAATTATATTGTCTAGATAAAAGGAACGGAAAGAAATGTATTGTATTAAAATAAGTTGTTTAATGTTTATCTAAATATTAGGATAATGTCTGAAATTTTTGAAATAAATAAGCTCAAAAAGACATTTAATGTTTTAAACTAATTATGATATTGATTATAAACTTTTATTGTGAACTCTGTTTTAGAAAACGTTCATTATCTGTTTCTATGTATTTATGTTTTCTTTTAACAAATTGAGATTATTAAAATATAATAAAATCATATCAAAAGTTAATAATTTTAGCATTTTTTGATTCTGGCTTAATGAAAAACAATTTACACAATCGAGATGGATACAAAAACTCTAGACAGTAACATGTGTAAAAAGTGTGTAAATCATAAAATTTTGAATAATTCTCTTCTTTACAAAGTTAAATTTTATTTTGTCTTGAATGCGAGTCATAGACGAGCAATTTAAAGAGAACAAGCATCAGAAAAGAACATTTTCCCACGAGTTTTGAACACTATTTTTCACGATACTACAGCAAAAAATTATTTGATACAACAGCAAAAAATATGATTATTACAAATTGAAAAGTTTATTTACTACAAACAAACAAAAAAATTAGGTTTTTACAAATCAAAATGTTACTTCATTGAATAACAAATAGGCTTAGGCCTATATTTAACAAGAATTTAAATAATGTAACAATATTCAAATGAACAATAAAAGACATAGTTTTTATTTAAGCGGATGTTAATTGTGCGGTTTGTATTATTTGTAATGTTAATTCATTTGTTAGGAATTTTATTTAGGACTTGAACTGTTTCTTGGTTTTGTGAGATAGTGTTCTTCATCATAAAGTTTTCAAATTCAGATTCATCTTTACTTTCTTCAAAAATGTCATCTATTGTGAATGACTTGTCGTGGCTATTTTGATCAAGAAATGTTGTTTTTTCTGAGATCGTAGATGGAGTAGGCTGTGCTTTGGTTGTGGTATGGGTAGTAGCAGTTATATTCATAACTGTTTGTGTGAAAGTGATACCGCTAGTGATGAAAGCGGTAACTCCGATGTAGGAATCAAAATGTTTGTTTCTGTTTTTGTTTTTTTGTGTGTGTGTGTATTACATATTTATAATAACTAATTTTAGTAAATACAACGACGAAAAATAAAGAACGACGATTCTATGACAGAAACATAGGGTTCTGCAAATAATTTTTTTTTTTTTTTTTACGACGAAAGTTTTGGGGTTAATACAACAAAGTTATGCATTTTGTGAAGGGCCTAAAAGGGTAAAATTTTAAGATAGATACTATAGTATTTTCTTGAAGGAAGTAATATGATTTTTTGTTGTAGTTAATAAATGGTTATAGTTATAAAAAATTTTAGTGAAATTTGGAGACCTAACTTTAGTTGAGTTTAGAAATTTGGAGTTTTAGTGAAAGTAACATAAATTGACCTAGTAATAAACAGTAAGATTAAATTAAAGTAAATTGGAGAGCAGATTTTTTAATAAAAAAGGTATGAATTAAAGTAATAACTTTTCTAAGTATGTTGATTAAAACTAAGATAGGAGTAATAAGATTAGAAGAGATGTTGGCAACCAATTAGGGTTTTAGCGCGTAAGATTTGACTGAATATTTTAATTAAAATATATTAAAATAAAGCTTTCAACTCCCTTAACGACAATACCAAGTTCCAAAATTTCAGATAGGCCTAAAAGGGTACCGAAACTTCCTATAAAATTATAAGACTTGTATTAACATAGAGACAAACCAACGATTTTGGTTCTGTTTTGTCTTTTGTGTAAAACAAACTTCATTAATTCATAGATAGACAAGTTGTTGCACATGTAAAACGGGAGTTAAAAGAACGGGACACCCTGTACATGACATTGGTAAGTGTGGTATATCAATGGAAATGCCTGTAATCAAACTTCTCTCTCTCTCTCCTCTCTCTCTCTCTCTCCCTCCCTCCCTCCCTCCCTCCCTCCCTCTCTCCCTCTCTCTTCTCTCTCTCTCTCTCTCTCTCTCTCTCTCTCACTCTCTCTCTCTCTCTCTCTCTCTCTCTCTCTCTCTCTCTCTCTCTCTCTCTCTCTCTCTCTCTCTCTCTCTCTCTCTCTCTCTCTCTCTCTCTCTCTCTCTCTCTCTCTCTCTCTCTCTCTCTCTCTCTCTCTCTCTCTCTCTCTCTCTCTCTCTCACTTATAATTTAATTAAGGTAAGGGAAGACATAAGATAAAATAGGAATCAACATTGACAGTAAAAACGGAAAAAAATTGTTTTACATAATGAAATGTATGAAGAAAAAAAACTTCTTATATCAAAGATGAACTCAGTTAACTTGGAAGGAAGGCAACATTGCACAGCTGTGAGATTAAGTTACGATGCGTCAGCAACACATGTAAGCCTAACTTTGTAACAAATGGTACAACATACGTATTAATGGAATAATGCTGTGATCATTTATTTCAATAATCGAATATTAAAAAGAACGTTAATCGTGAATGGTAGATGTTTAAAAAAATAAATATATAAAAGATTTTAATAAAATATCATGTTGACAGTAATGACAACCTGGGGGAAATAATTATAAGTGGTTTTAAAAAACGTAAAAATGAAGTAGGGTTTATGCATTGTAGTTAAAATACAGAGGGTAGACATTATTCGACCAACCTTGCGTTTTGTTTCTGGAAAAAAAAAAAGTTATAATTGAATAAGTAATTTTATGGAATAAATTTGTTAACGAAATATATTTTGCGTCGTAGGGAACGATGTTGATGAACTCGTGGCGAACTAAACTGCTAAGGCCATGTTCAAATACAAAGTCTAATCACGCGTAGCATAAAAAATAAAATAAATTACAAAATTAAATACTGGTGATTTTTAGATTTTCGTACATAACTCGTAAACGGAACTAAACTTACAGGAAGTCCTGTATATATGAACATATAAGCGACATATCATGATTTAAGTCATGAAAAATGGAGATCATTATGTAATAGAGTAACAATGTCAATAACAACCTGGTAGGACGAAATTAAATAAATTTTTATCATTATAAAAATTAATGAAGAATTGTAATTATTAATTCAAGCAAAGTAAAATATGAACATTTATAACTAAGCCATAATCAATGCAGACCTAGCGGTTCAAGCCGGAAACAGTTAGAATTTCAGCTGACACAGCTTGAGGCTAAGACAGCTTGTGGTGACTACATCAAAATCTAGCCTCCATACAAGGTCCACATTTACAGAGTTTTATTTCATTTACAAAACTTTTCACTTTAATAATTAATTAGGATTGGACTTTTCATAATTAATCGGCTCAAATACAATATGGTCACAAATAGTGATGACAGCATTTAATAAGGGAGTTACGGATTTACAATAAATTTTAGTGGATCATAATGGAAATTGACAAATTAACAAATTCTCTATACTGATCACATAACAAATATTTTATAAATTTTTATAGGTGAATTGTACTTAAAGGGGGTTAGATCTGGCTTGAACATGTTCTATAGGCCGCATTGCAATGAGACTCAGGTATTGTCCTTGCTAAGTTCATACCTTCATTTAGCCATGGCGTTTACGACATGAACAGGTCAGAAATGATCCGTTTTTGGATATAGTTTAACTAGAAAAAAAAATTTTGAAAAAAAAATATAATAAAAACAATGATATTAAAATACAATGATAAATATTTTAAAAAAATTTATACATATCCTCTGAAAATCAGAACCGTTAAAGATAACTCTGAGAGGTTCTGACGGAGATTTTTTTTTTAAAGTCATGCATCTCCCAGGGTATGTATTAAATACATTAGAAAAAGACAGTATGAGTGTGAGATGTGAGTGTTTGTTAAGTGTGAGACAATTCCTATCACCTCGTAACCAATACATACGGAAGTCTTAAATGGGGTAGACGTTTACTTTCGAAAAATCATTTTTATACGGGGTCTTTGGGATGGTATTTTTCAAATTATGAAAGGGACAGACTTTTTTCTAAAGCTCATCATCCCTAAAGCGTAACGGCGAATAAATGCAAGTTTTTTTTGAACAAACGTGATTCATGCTGAGTTTACAGTGACTATGATGGCCCAAAGGCAATGCCATGATGAGCATCTTTTGTTTTCATAGGTGTCTAAGCCGACAAATACTTTTTCTATTTTTTCATACTTCCAGGCAGCGATTTTTGGGTTATTTTTGTGATAATTTAAGTATTATGTATGGTCATAGACAAAAGCTTATGTGTTACGAGATGATATGAGAATATGAGTGATTACAGATCTGCATAACTGAGTATTTGTATGAATGGGTAATTTAGGAATTATTATCCACTTATGAACGAGGATTCTGGTATGCATAGGTCCTACTGATAAGTTTGGGAAAATATTAGGACCTATTCTAGGACATGCGCAGAAACATAGTATACCTAGATAATATATAACGTATATGCCTATACAAGTACAGAAGACAGTATTGCGTTCAGCAGTACACACGAACCGTGCATGAAAATACTACAATTAGTTTTAGTTATTATTTCACTTTACTTGTAGGGAAACGTAGTTCTCAACGGATTTTTATAGTATAATTTTCTTAAACTAATAAAGGTCTCTTACGAATTAATACGGGATATATAATATTATTTATAAAGGGGAGATTGTAGTCACACTTAAAGTAGAATAAGAATGTAGTATAAATGAAAAATGTTTGATGATACTTGAAATTAACACTCTTTGTGTGAGTGTAGAGATGAAAGAGGACATGTTGACTCTGCAGAATCAACCGGTGACCTTCGAGGAACTTCAACACCACATCAAGACCATACATAGCATCAAGTGTATACAAAATCAGTTTAATTTTATAGTTTTATCCTTAATAATTTCCCCAAATTAATTTTCTTTTCTCTTTCATTAAATATTATTTAAGAGTTAATTTAAAAAATAATAATAATAAATATATTTATTAAAAAAAATTAACTCGGTTTTAATTTTTTCACAGGTGATGAGCCAGAACTTCTAAGGGCAACGCTGGAACTTCTAACGCCAACGCTGGAACTTCTAAGGCCAACGCCGGAACTATAACGACCAACACCAGTACCTCCACACCTATCTACTGGACACCTGTAGACCACATATCAGAACAACTAAGATATATTATTACGACTTTTCGTTGTTATTTTTGCCTAATTTAATCTTTTGGAAATGAACATTTAACTTAAACAACTAACAATTTTTTTAAATATATTAGATCAGTACGATCAAAATGTAATTGTATATCAAGAAAAGAAAAGATAAAGACATAACGGTGTACAATAATTATGAGGCATGTGGGAATGAAAAATAATGTTTTTATAAGACTTTTAGCAAGTAATAGTTGCTAATTAAAAATAATAATAATAATAAAAAAAATAGTTAATCTGTAAAGAGGAAATACGATTTTACTTATAAAATTTATTTTCTAATAACGAGAACATGGGACACGGAATGAGAATTCAGCTAGGAAAAAAGGGGGAAAGCATATTATTATAAATTTTTATTTCTATTTTCGGAACCAAATGTTGTAATTGCATCTGGGGTCATGAGGGAGTGTGTTTCTGTTATAATTCAGACATCATTTAATATTAAAAGAATTTTTTTCCTTAGGATAACACCGTGGTAGATTTAGGGGCGGGTCTGTAGTTGGGAGAAGATGTAAAGATGTCTCCATCATGCCAGCAATAATTTTGCTATGAAGGTCTAGAGCTTTGTCCAAAAGGACAAGGCATGGAAGGGACCTAAAGGGTGTTCTTCAATTGTTTGAAACTTGACATCAATTTACACAGATACAGTAACAGCAAAGTGCTGTAAAATTGCCCATGCAGAGACCGAGCATCCCCACAATGAAGCCATGGTGATTTTTAATCCTATAGCAGGCATAAATTTTGGATAAATGAATAGAATTTTAATGATTGTAAGAAATCAATCAGGAAAAAAAAGTAACAGAACACTTCTCTCCTTAGACCGCGGATGCGCACCCAAGGTTTGGCACAACAAAAATTGGTTTTCACTTTTAGATTCAAGGGGGGTAAATACATTGTCAAAATTTAAAAGATGCCTAAATGGACACTCATTTCGTTTTAAATTAATCACTTTTTACAATAAGAAGGTTAATAATCGCTAGGAGGCTATATTGTCTTCACCTATTTGCAGATTGCTAACTGATTTCAAAATTTTTATTAAGGCGCATGAGGACTGAAGGATTTGGCGGGAATGAATTGACCTCACGTTCAAATTTTTTTCTCTCTTCTTTCAAAATTTAAAGTAATTTTGTGGTATATTCTTTTGGCAATTTTTTTAATTTATTTTATATATAATATATATATTTTAATATATTATATATATTATATTATGAGTGGAGTGTCACATTAGCCACAACTTTACGAGCCGAGTGGTACGGCTCGAATTGTATAGAGGGGGTGATGTGGCCCAGCCAAGGAGCCCACCAAATAAAAACTATAACGAGAATAAATTGGGATGTAACGAAAAGGGATTCTAAATAATAAAATATCAATTGGCACTTGCGATTTTGTTGAGCAGTGCAAGATCACGTAGAAGGGGGGGAGATGAGGAGTGGAGGGCTTGAACCAGCGAGCTGAGAGGGAGTCTGTTCAGAGAGCCGCAAGAAGAAGGTTGAACGGCAGACCACTATGGGACGAGGTCAGTCCATTTTTGGCCACGTGTTATCTAAATTAATCGGTATGCTTTTCGGCCACTATTAAGGCCTTTATCTAGCCGTTATGTCTTTTTTATAAATTATAATTATTACTGTATTTTTCTAATTCAGCGCTAAAATAAAAGATAACATTTAATTTAACTTGCGTTGCGTGCGTTCATTAGCGTCCTAACCCGACTCCTTGTCCCATCCTGACAAGATTCGGCTAAAGTGTACGCGGTCTCCAGCCAGCCAGAGCTTCCAACTGGTCAAAAGAAGTGGGGACGGTCACAGAAGGCAATTCACAATGGTTTGAAAATGTAATGAGTGGGCAGGGATTTTTGGGGACATTTTTTGACCCCTTATTTATTTATGACAACTTAAATGGTATAGTGTACAACCATTATTTGAAAATACAGTGACTGAGGAAGAGGACTTAGAGTATGATGAGCCCAACGTTTATATCCAGCAGGACGCTGCTTCTACTAATTACAGAGAATGAACCGGGACTGGTTAAACGATCATTTTCCTGACAGATGGATAGGCAGGTGAGGAGCTATTGAGTGGCCAGCGAGGTCACCAGATTTAATACTATTTGATTATTTTGTGTGTGTGTGTGTGTGTGTGTGTGTGTGTGTGTGTGTGTGTGTGTGTGTGTGTGTGTGTGTGTGTGTGTGTGTGTGTGTGTGTGTGTGTGTGAGGCCTTTTAATATCTGTTATGAAGACCCATCCTATAGTAACGCAGAATCGACAGTCGATGGAGTGGTATCATTCAAGCTTACCAATGTCGAAAAAGTTGAAACAATATCCGTACTCGAATCGAAAAAAGATTGTTAAATTTCAAAAAGGGCATCATTTTGGTTGATTTCATGGAACATGGGTCAACAATTACAGCTGATTATACTGTGAAATGCTCACCAAACTAACACGTGCGATTTAAAACTATAATGCGGAAAACTGTTGTTTGGTGTAATACTTCTTCATGACAATAAGCGTCCTCAAACATCTGCATAACCAACAAGAAGATTCAAGATTTTCATTAGGTAACTTTATGACCATACTACATATAGTTCGACCTTGGACCTAGCGACTACTTCCTCTTCTTGTATTTCAAACGGTGGCTTGGTGGACAACGGTTTGAAAATGACGAGGAACTCAAGACTATCATTGTCAATTGGTACCATTCCAAGGCAGCGAACTTGGAATGGTACCTCTGCAGAGAGGTTAAAGAACTGGTGCAGCGTTACGAAAAGTGCTTAGCAATAAAGTGCTTAGTGAATGGCAATAATGTGGAAAAGTGAAGTAGATATGTATTAAAATAAAACTGTCAAAAAGTTGAATTTTTTTAATGACCAAATGGCCCTTACTTATAAAATATCCCTCGTAGGTAATATTTGCAGGTGAGTCCTAGACAAAACCATTAGGCCACTGATGAAATAGGTCACAAAATAGATTCAGATTTTTAAATTTGGTGTTTATATTTACTCTGTTGGAATCGAAGTAAATAAAACTAATAATAATCTCATAACACATGTAGTTACAAAAATTCTTTATACATTAAATGTAATGTTAAAAAACTGACAGTAAAATTAATTTTACTATAATCATTGAGTGAGAGAAATTAAATACATTTAAATCAAAGTATTTTACAAACTTGAAGTAACATGCAACTTCAAATACGTAACATACATAATGTCTTTTCAATAGTTTTATCTACATTTTGGCAGGAGATTGAGCTGCAAACACTTTTAATGCGAAATCTCGATGGATCTCTTTTAATAATCACCTGTTAGTACCTGTTCAGAACCTTCTATTTCAAAGGCTTCGTAAATCCATTTACGGTTTACTCTGAAAACAAAAATTAAGACACAATAAGCCAAAAAACAAGATTATGAAATAAATAATGTAATTACTTTTGGAAGATTAATACTGAATTGATATTTTAAATAATTTCTTAGTGTTGGTTTTAATAACACTTTTCTTAAATAAATTTATTTAGAATTAAATATAATTTTTCTTTACTGCCATGACTAATAAGTATCCCCTGAAAAATCTATATGCATAATGACAAAATTGGATTGATATTTTTAGAATGTGAGCATATAAAAGTCTGTTCCTATTTTCGTTTACCAAACTGGGGATATTTGTAGTCAGTCATTCCTGGTGATTATCTGATGCTCTGCTTTAAAATTTTGCAATGAAGGCTAGGTGAAATATGACTGCTAAGAAATTGGTTGACTCCTTTGTAGAACGGAATGTGCTTTCTTTTAGTGTTACAAAAATAAAGTGTTAATTATTCAGTGGTCTGATGATTATGGAAAATGTTTTTAACTTACAATTTTAAACTTTCTTTCACCTGACTAACAATTTCAAAAACTCTACTGTAAATTACACTTTGATAATGAACAATTATTTTTTAATAAAACCTAAATTTTAGATTTTTGGAGGGAAACTGAAAACGAAATTTATGATTATTGTATGCAAAAAACTGTAAATTAGTCACGAGTTTAGTTGGAAACTTTTATGGTGAATAAAAACTATGAATACGGTAATTGTTAAAAAAATAGAGTCGAAAGCTAACTTTAGCAACATGGATGACTTATTTCTATATAACATTAAAATCAACAACAAAACTGCCAAACAGTAACTTGATTGAATATTATTGACGACTTTTTCACTTACGATTATGACATATTGCATGGTTGTGACTATTCAGCTTTTTTCAAGTGTATTTTTTTGGTTCTGAAATGAGTTGGACTAGATTTTTATATTGCTGACTATTGAAAAGTGTTAATGGTAGTTTTTTCCCACAGAGTATTTTAAAATGGGACGTTTAAAATTATTTATTTAGTAAAAAGAAATGGTCTTAAATCTTTACACACATTGCACAAAATACCTTGTTGGTGATACCACATTCATTGTTGGTAGTTTGTCATCTAAGAGTAAAAGGAATATAATATGTGACTCAGTAGAAATAATATATATGTCATACTAATTTTATAATATAACAAAATAACAAAGAATTTGAGCATATGGTTAAGGATTGTATTTCAAAATTAAAGCTACACTTTCGGATATCAACAATAAAATGCCATAATAAATACTTGTAAAAAGAAAGTGATTTACATTTTTGTCAGATATTTAAAGAACATATCCCATCAGTTAAACAAACTAAACCTTTAAAAAACTGATTTAAATTTTGTTTATTCAAACCAATCCTCAAGAATAATGTGAAATGTGTTGTAGGGGGTATTGCTCCGCAGTTGACAACTCTTTGAAAACATTATATCACTGTAAAAATTAAAAAAAGTGATTTATTGGGATAATTAGTTATAAAAAAATTTTTAATGACAAATTCATTATTGCAAAAATAAATATCAACTCTAGTGCATTAATCAATAAATAGTTTCAAATTAGGAACTATTCATTTTAAGAATTTGTAAGTACAGATCCTTTACCTTTACAATGGTACTTAGATTATTGCGAGAGGACAATTTTTATTGGGTGAAATGTTGATTTGTAAAAAACATGATTTTAGTTTGTCACTACTGTCACACAGTTTTAACAACCAATTGCCTTTTGCCACTTCCATGTTTAAAACATTATAAAATAAATCCACTTATAGCAGATAATAGAAAAGAATAACAACAGCCCAGATTTCTATTACTTTATTTAAATTCTTTAGAACTTCACACATGTTTTGTGTATTTTTGAAAATAAAACCTACAAGTCAATTAATATTTATATACAAATAAAAGTACCATGTTAAATAAAGTAATCTTTAATTAAGGACATGGAGGAAATATAAAGATGATAATACAAAATTATATCCTACTATACTACACTAAATTAACACATATGTTTATAAATTTGTTAACTTTAATTTTTCAGTGTTTTAACTTCTATTAATTTTGCACTCTTTTATTTTCTGAGAGTTTATTTTTTACTTCTTGTTCTTTTATAACTTAAGCTGCCCTTTTCTTTTCTCTTTTACTTTCTTCCATATATTTCTACCGATTTGCTTCAGAAAACCTTGCTCTTGCATTACGGACTGAATTTATTAAACAAGTTGTTATATTAAACGTTTCCAAGCCACCTTGTGCACGTATAGTATCATAGATACACTTTCTCGGCATCTGTGATTCTTCTCTCATGTTTCTTCTAAACGTTCACTGTTCACAGAAATCCAACATTCAACACTGGCATTTCCTTAATATTAGAACCATCTGAATAACTGGAACTAAATACTTTATTTTATCATTTCCTTCAATTGTCCTGTTCCAGAAATAATCTAAACTCTCTTCTGGCCTTGAGTACATTTTCATCTGTTCTTGTATATGTTGACTGGAAAATACTTCCTTTAAATCATGAGATACCCTATATCAGCATTCACCCGTCCCAACCAATTCATTTGAACAAGATTACCAAGTAATAAAGTCATTTGATTTTTCGCAAGTCAATTGTTGCTATAGTAGGATCAAAACAATATTTTAAGGGGTCATTTTTCTATAATTGTAGAAGTTACTTTATATAAACTTTTCTACAATCCTGCCTAAACTTCAATAGTTGTAGAGAAAAAGCTCCATTATTCTTTAAAGTAACTCTTATGGCATATCCAAGCTAAATATGTTTTGTTGAAAGAATATTTTCATTGTCATTAATATTTAAGTCAAGTATTTTATTTTTACTTAAAGATATTTTAACAACCTCTGATTTTACAAATCTTTCTATAAGAGAAAATAATGTGGTCTGCATAGTGGAATAATAGAGAAACTGAGCTAGAGGTTTATCAGACTGGAATTCTGTTAAGAAAGGTTCCAGTTCTGAAGCTATAATCAGTTTAGCTGCCATTAATTTATCCTTTAATCATCTTGATATAATTTCAAAGCTGTCACAAGTTAGAGCTTTTTTATATTTGATAACACCAGTTACATATTCTTGCACAAACAGTAATATGTCAATTGCCCGTTGGGCAACCATAGTGTTTTCCGGCCATCAGATTGCACAAAACTTTAATGGAAATAATTGGAATTTAGAATATTATTAGGTAGGAGGTAAAGTGCTCCCCCTTGGCTGGTGCGCCAGCGAGGCCGTGGTGGGAAATGTTTGCCTTGTCTGTACTCTTTCTTACCTGACCTAATCCCGACGTGCTTTGTGAAACCAAAGTATGAATCACTGCTGTAGCGTTTATGTGATATGGGGTGTAAGTCCTGTTTTCTGAGGTCATATTTATAACTAAGAATTGTTTTTCCATTAGTCTAACAATTACTTCAAGCATTCTCGCCGAGACTATGCTTTTAACAAACTCAAAATAACCGAAAACTAATTCTGGCTTCATTCTAAATTGTAAATACGACATCTATTAGAAATTAAATTTTGGTTTAGGTTAGGTTAGGTTCGGTTAGGTTAGGTTCGGTTAGGTTTATTGATGACTTTAAATGTATTTTAATTAATAAATAGACAATACAACATTTTACTATTTCAAAAACATTTTCAATTGTTTAATATCTCCCTAAAACTCGTAAAATTGTAAACGTAAGTATTATAAGTGGAATACCAATGTTTGCATTGGATCTTCAACTTTGAACTCAAAAGAAAACCAAATTTGATAACGCACTATATGTTATTTCCGTAGTGGTACAACTTTAAGCGGTGTTTAATTTTTCATAAGATTGACTTTCTAAAGATAGCTTGTGGCATAGTGTTTTGATAACTGAATGGGTTGCTGTAATTTATTTAAAATAATATGTTACCTCAAATTATTACTTACATTTTATTACACAATTTAACTGGGACTAGTCTGAATCTCAATTGTTTAGTGAATATAAATCAAATGTATGCAGCAAGGGATTAGGGGATTAGGTCAGGTAAGAAAGAGTATAGTCAAGGCAAAAACTTTGCACCTTGGCCTCGCTGGCGCGCCAGCCAAGGGGGAGCACTTTACCTACAGCCATTTATTATATCTGCTCAGTGGTTAGTACATTTTAAACAGCATGGAAGTAACTTTATGAGTTCCCACTGGATAACTTTGATTCCATTCATCAAAGTACAATGCAGTGCATGCAGTCCACAGCTTTCAATATCAATCACTGTTAGAATATTTTGTTCATCTTTAATATCTGCAATAAAATCTCTTAAGAATTTAAAATTTACGTTAGGATCATCCATTGAAGTCTCAAGTATATTTTAGAAGTTAGAAGTTCACAAAGAATTTTCGAAAGCTACAACTATATCAGCTGCTGTTGTATGCCCAAGAAAAGTAGATGTAAAATACCTGGTACATACTACCTTTGTTTTTATGTTCCAACACTTAATACTGATGTCCATCAGGTGCTTGTGAGAAATTGTATTTAATGAATCACCGAAACACAACATAATTCTTACACTCAAGTCACTAATTTAATAAGAGTCTCTTGAAAATGACGAGCAATTCCATAAGGAATACAAAATTGTATCCCTCTGTAAATGCATTTTTTGTACCAATTTCATTATCAGAAAAACATTATTATAAAAACAGTTACTGATTTGGGGGAAAAAAAATAATAAATAATGAATTGTGGCTCAACACACACAATGCAAACACTATATTTCAGCTCCCCTTACTTTATCTTTTAACAAAAATTGTCTCTAGCCCACAAGGTTTTTGTGCAATTAATTATGATGGAAGATGTATTTTCAACTTGAGCTGATGGTGGATCACTAGTTGTTTGGAGAGAAATTATTTATTCAGTCCTATCTTGTCTAGATGTCTGTGACAAATTTGGTTTGAAAAAATTACCCAAACTGGCTGATGATGTTGTAGCACCTGATGATAGTTGATGTTTCTATCTATTCATATAAATTGTCACTGCTTACTTTCCCACATTATTAAAATAAATTTTCGACTTGTCCCAGTTATTCCTTTAGCCAGGAAAATGTAGGATGTACAAGCCAATTTTTACTAAATGTTTTTGTTTTGTTTTTTGACCCAGGGATAATTATATAACATGAAAATTGAAAAAAAAATAGTTATCTACGAAGTAAAATTTCTCTAAAATTCAAGAAATTAAATACAGCGGTCGAAAATATACAGAATTTATTATTATTATTATTAGAGAGTTAAATTACATCAATTTTAAAAAAAGAAACTAAACTATTTGTGATCCATATGTGAAAACCCACATATATTTTTAAAACTTCTTTTATATGAACTGAATATATACAATGAAAAAAAAAAAAAAAGGAAACAAATTGTTTATTACAAATAGGCGCTCAATATTTCTGTATTATACAGAACCATGAGTAACCTAAAACGTTTGCAATAATTCAAAAACATTAATTTAAAACATTTACCTAAATTTATGACACTTTACATGTATAAGAAATTATATCTTCATTAAACACTTCTCTAAATTAAATAAATATGTGTACAGTTATTCTCAGTTGTAGTCCATTTCTATTAACCCCCGATTGTGATGCAATGACTTACTGTATATGAAAAGTAAACTTGAGTGCATGTATATTAGATATACAGTTTTTATAATAATTATTATTAGTAAACGTAAATTAAGAGATTATATTATAATTATTTTCAAAATCTGAATGTTTCACTAATTTGCACAATTTGTCACAGAACAGGTATCTCTACTTTTATTCAACTAAATGTGTAACTGCATAAATACTAACTCTACTGCTGCATAGTTTCTCTGAGTATAATATTCATAATCAATACTAACTTCACCCTTGTGGATGAGTCTATAATTAAAATAGGGGGAAGGAGTTCTATATGAGAGTGCCTAATGTATATACCGGGTGTTTGAAAAGTCTGGGTACGGCTTAATATTTTACAAACCATAGCAGAAAACATCTATAAACTTTGCACAGTGTCATATGGCAATGTAAACTATTTTTCCTTGCTATTGCCATGACATGACAACCCTGGGGGGACGGCCCACAGAGGAAGTCATAGGAATCTTAAATGTAAGCACGGGTCGAGTGATACCTCATTTCAAAGAGCTCAGTTAGTAGAGTTGAATGCCGCAAACCGCATCTCAAAAGATGTATCCAATCAGAAATGGCGGGTTGTTTTAGATACACATTGTGAAGTACATTATGCGCTGCCATTTCTGACTGGATCGTCGTATTCAGATGCGGGAGGCGGTGTTTCACTCTATTAACTAATGTTTTCACTGACTTTTGTAACTAGCAAATTATTTTGTCTAGCATTAGAAAGTGACAGCATTCATGAATGGAAACTTTTCCAATAGTAAACATCCAAGTTCCTCTTAAATAAATTAGTTTAAACATTTGAAAATTATTACAGTGGATAATATCAATACTTAAGTTCTACCATTGTTTTTGTTGGTGAGATTATTAAACTTACCACTTCATTTTAGAATTAAATTTTTTTTTTTTAATCCAGTCAGAAATGGCAGCGCATAATGTACTGATCAACGTTTTATTGATCGACGTTCGGCCGGGGTGTATTATGGTCTTTGAAGTGTGTTATTCCGTGACTATGATATACCCAGGTCGAGTTTTGAAAAAAAAAAAATAATAAATAAAAATTTTTTTAAAAAACAAAGAATTGTTGTATAACTCGTGTAAATGAAATAAACAAAATATGACAATTGAGAAATCAAGAGAGATAGTTGTAAAATTACATATATTTGATTATATATAAAATTTTATAAGGAGCTGTTTAATATGGACAGGGTGTAGCCACGTTCAAAAAATGGTACGACGAAGGACCTAAAATACTATTTGGAGACGTGGTGATATAGAGTTTAAAGAGTGACCTATCAAAATACTCTAGTAGTCATTCATAGTCTTGTCATATGTAATATGGACGAAAAACGTGAATGATGATTTTTGTTTGAAAGTGTCATAAACTTTCATAGTTTTAAGTAAAGTTTTCTAAGTCTCCGTTTTGTAAAATGGAAATAGGCTATTGTGAAAGGTGTTAAATGATGGAAAGTTATCTTTCATCGAGAAAAAAGATGAATTAGGTCATCTAAGGAGAATATTTGTTCTGTTTGAAAACAAAATCTGAAAATTAAACCGAACGTGACTGATAGGAGTATTTATGGAAGAAAAATAGATTTTTTCTTGAATAATGTATATACAGTAATAGGTTAAGATTAATAATGCTATGATAATTTGTAAAAAGAATTGAAATTTGATGTTAGTACATATTAAGAGTTAGGTGAATAAGAAATAATAATAATGTTAGAATTTAAGTAAATTTGAGATTTGAAAAAGTAAATTGTAAGAAAGATTGAGTATTTTCTAAGGAAATTGCTAAGATTATAATAATATTGAAGTTTTTTATTTTAAATAATGAGATAATAATAGATTGAGTAATAGAGTTTAAAATGTAAAGTTTTGTGTTAAAATGAGATACAAGTAATAAATGAAATAATGCTAGGAGGTTTTGATGAATTTTATAGTGAATAACAATGGAGTTTAAGACAAGAATGTTTTTAAGGAGTAATTTCATTAATGAATTGATGATGTTTAATGTGAAATGAGATGTTTAGCTGAGAAAATAATGTAATTGAGTTTTTATAAAGTAATGAAGATTTTTTTTTTTTATGTATTAACTAATAAAGATGATGTTTTTTAAGTGGAGAAGATTAAATAAGAGTTTTTTAAGGTTAATGAAGGAGATGATTTTACAAGAATATTGAATAAAAAGGTATTAAAGGATGAAGTTGTTCTGTTAAGAGGTTTTTTATAAAGAAGATAGTTGATTGCATTAAGGGTTAATTTTAACCCTTAAAGCGCTATGTAAAAATACTATAGTACGCTCATTTACTGTAAAAAAATAAAAATAATATTTTCTCAATGTTTTTTTTAGATTTAGGTAGTTTTAGTCAAGTAGACAACAGAAATGTTATAAATTTTCATTTAAATAATATGGTAGGCCTACCAATAACCATAGGCTTACGTCTTGGAACTAACCCTACTTCTTGATTTTCTTCATTTTTACTAGAACTATCAACTTCACTTTCACTAATATTGTGTAAAATTACACTTTCAGCCTCTTCTTGTTCTAGGTTATGAAAGTCAACCGCTCTAGAAAACTATGCGTTTATAAGTCCATTTACAAATATCCATTCGTCAAAATCAGGATCGTCTGGATGAACCATTACAGTGTATATCAAATATACACAGTCGATAAGAAAAAGACAAAACTAACAAAATATTTATATTTATTTACTGCCAAAACTCGACATAAATAAACACACAACACTCAACACACTCAACAGACGTCAACAACAAATGCAAGCGAGAGTGAAAACACGAAAACAGCTGACCGTAGTAGCCCACGTTTATAGGCGCAAAAAGCAGTACGGGAGGAAACGAATACTAGTATTTGTTGCTAGGCAACCAATAACGATAACAAAATATTTCTAAATAGTCGCCATATTGGTTTAGAGGGTCCAAATAGACAAAAGCGACATTACTATGCACTCTATCGGATATTTTACGATCTACAGTGCAGTAATGGCAGACGATTGAGCGATCACGCTTATAGGCGCTAGCCGCGTCTGAAGGCGCTAGCCGCGCGGTAAGGGTTAAGTTTTTTGAGTTCTGCGATTATATTATGACGATTTGTAAAGAAAGAGGAAGTTTTGAGGGAATCTGCAAATATACTACGAAAATGAAGTTTTATGAGGTTTTTAATGAGTTTTTTAATGAAGTTTTTAAAGGAGTTTTCTACGCGACGATAAATACAATGGTAATCTGAGGAGCCATATGTATAATTAAAGGATTTTTGAGGACAGGTTAATGCAATCTAATTATTAAAGTACGGAAGACACAGAAATGGAGGAATTTTAAAATAAAGTACTATGTAATGATATAATTGTGAAGAGGATATTTTTTTTTATATATAATAGGTGAATTTGGTATTTTTTAAATAATAATGTATTTTGAGAAGATTGTGAAGTAAATGATGAAGTTTTAGTAACTAATAGAGTCATAAGAACATTTTGTCCCAGCAAAACAAATGAGTAGTGAGTTTTAATAGAAAAAGAAAGTTAATAAAGAATAATATTTGGTAATGAGAGTTTAAGATAAATAATAATGTAGATTTGAAATTAACAAATGGATGTAATTTGGGTGGGGTTAAATAACAGTTAAGTGATGAGATGTAATTTTAAATAATAGTTCAAAGTTTTTGAAATTATAAATAGGAAAAGATGAAAAATGTTAATAAAGTAAAGTAATAAATTTTAAAAAAGTTCATGATGAAACTAAATAGGATTTTGAAAAAAGTAAAGTAGACATTAGATTTATTTTAGCAATGAAACTTGCATGTGTGCAAAGTAGCCTTGTGTCAGCAAGTAGGTCAATAGATAAGGTTGATTGAGGATGGGTCAACAGAAAATGTTGATGGGAAAGTTTCTTACATTGACAGAATGATGTAGATAAGAGTTGATGAGGGTCTGCTGATGACCATGAATAAGTTTTAGCTCTAAGTGGATTTTTGTTTAGAGATAAGTAATTGATTATGATAAACAAATAGATAGTTTTAATAAGAAATAGATTATATATAATAAGGCAAACATAGGGATTAGAGAGAATATTTCTTGTTTTTTAGTTGTTTTCAACAAACAATGTTCTTAACTACTGAAATTTCTTAGTTTGGAAATCTATTGAATCGGTGTTTTTAAATTTTTTTTTTAGTAAAGATTTGTAATATAATATGTTATATTATGGTACAAATCTGGTGGGGTCTCTGTAACACCTAAAAAAGGTTAATTTGAATTAAATATTTACTATAGCGGGAAATCGTATTGAATAGAGGGGAATAGAATGTAAGTCAAAAATGTGACCTGTCTTTTAAAGTTAAAACAAAGTAAATTCAATCATTATAGATTTCCAAACACAAATAAATAATAATGTATAGGTTTTAAGAAAATTTAGTTATAAGAAACTTAATAATTTTGTGTGTGAATAAATTTGTAAAAAGGACTAGTTATTGATTTGCGTAGTAGTGTTGAATAGAACGTTCGATGATATAGCGCTGAGGTACAGTAGTGAAATTGGGAAAAATCCAGAAAAAACGCGTTGTGACAGTGGGCCTACTACATCATGTTTTAAATGTTTAAAGAACTTGTGTGTTTGTTATGTGTCGTGTGTTCGTAATTTCTGATTTTAAACTAAGACAACGGTAATACCCGCATAACACTTGAAAATGGCTGAATAGCCGAAACGGCCGTAGTGATATAACTAAAGACAAACATAGACTATTGTGACGGTAAGTCTTATAATATATTTAATTAAAATAATATTCATATTTATTTTCATGATATGTCTATATAAAAATGTTACTGTATAAAAATAATTTGTTTATAATAAATGTATGTTAAAATTTCAGTCTAAACAAGGGTTATTCATTCAGTACCAAAAAGTCACTGTGAGTACACTTACAAAAGAAGCCATGCCTCGAGATCTTTCTAATAACTAACTTCATTTTTTCAAAATTGATGTCAACAACATCTGGCGCCCGTAAGCTGAGCTAACTTTAAAATTATTAAAATCATAAGTAAAAATTAAATTTAATTCATTTTTTTATAAAAAAGTAATATTTATAAATAAAACCGTAAAAGGTGCTAATTTATATTTATTACAGTAATTATGGTAATATTACCTTTTGTAATGATTGTATGCTATGGACAAGATTAAATTATTGATTTTAAAATTAATAATCGTACACTATAGTTAATCAATTGCTTACATACCTACACTCATGACCACATTTTAATGAATTACATTTTGAACAAGGGTAGAAGCAACCAGGACAGCTTTTATTCAAACAGTCACATAAATCCAAGCCACTTTCAATATGAATTCCTCGATCATTATACATATTCTTCTTTCCATTGGAACTGTAAAAAAGTATACAGAAGACAAACAAGCAAAAATAAATATTTCATTAGCCAAATTTCTAAAAACTGTAATAGTGTACATTTTCAGTTTTGTAATCTTGGTTTGAATAGAAAATAAGTTTGACTCAGGGCAGTGAACAGGAAAAGTATTCTGTTATTGAGTAAATTAAATAAAGAATAAAATAAATAAATAAAGTAATAATTAGTACTATATGGTCAGAGAAATTTGTTAAAAGTATGTTAATAATAAAAACGTATATAATGTTAGTTATAAGAGAAATGTGACATCAGCATTGTGTGTAAAGGTGGGGATACAGTGACAAAGGAAGGATTGCGCGAGTGGGACATATACTTGCTAAGAGGTAAGACGTATGGAGAAAAAAGTATGTTTGTAGAGACAAAGCCGAACCGTGCAAGAAAGAAAATGTTTTCAAAAGGACTAGAACTTCTACTTTTAATTAAACTATTTTAAGACAAATAAACTGTAATATTGAAACGTGTTATGGATGCTTGTGTGTGTAATTAATCAATTAAATACTGGGATAGGGTTATGATAACCTATTGAAGGTGTTCTGTAGGAAAGTGTGTTTACCTATTCACTAAAGAGGTCTTAATTCACTTATTCCCCACCAAACCAAACACCGCTCCAGGTAATTAATTAGCTCTTAATGAGTTGGTTTGTATAAATATTCAAATTTCTACGGTGCAACAGATTATTTGGCCTTCCCAAGATCTCGGGAAGATTCTTCTGTTAGTGATGGTCATCCTTTTTACGTGCTATAAATACCCTGTGAGTATATTTTTTATTGTTTTTGTTTTAAATTTCATGTCCACATAGTATTTTTATTATATTGTAAATATTATTATTATTATTATATCAATGATATTATTTTTCAATGGTGGTTAGAAAAGATATTCATCCATTTATAACTAATACAAATATTGTAGAAAATTGATGTTGTTTTTAATTAATTAATTCAATACACATTATATAAATTATACTACTACCACAATTAATTATTATTGGCACTTTATAATTATTTTATTTTTTCATTTCAACAAAAATATATAAATATTTTTATTTGGACTTATACAAAATTCTATAATAATAACTTCGAAATGGAGTGGACAAGGAATATAATTTGCAACAAAACTGTAATTATTTGTAACTACAATACTTATGGAATAAGGTTTTTGCCTTTACATTAAACTTCGACCCCATTTTAAATGAAAAAAAAATAACAATAATAATAATAAAATAAACCTCTGCCATTTTATGCGGATTAAATTTTTTTATTCTAAATTTGAATAATTAAAGATATAAGTATTTAGTTTTAGTTTTTTTATACAAGCTTATATTTTATTGTTTAAATAAAAGTTGTTCTATATTTTTGACTGAGGATGTGGAAACAATATATTACTATTGTTATTATTATTATTAATACAACAACTAATCTTTTTTCGAGATACGCTTCACTACATATTTGGTACAAATAAAATGTTATAGATCTTGAAAACTGATGAACAGAACAAAATGTGAAAGCAATATTGAAAACTGGAATTTCATAGCCAAAGAAATATGGTTCTTCTCAAATTTAAGCCAATTAAAATTCATTTAACTCGTTTGGAATTTAAGTCAAATGAAATCATTGTAATGTTCATGCCAGAATTTCAATACTGGTTTTGGTAAGATAATTTTGATTGTGCTATATTTTATAGAACCAAAGTCAAATATCTTACACCTGCAAACATAGATCCGATAAAAATACAAACAGTGTGAAACGCCACAGTTGTAATTAATCATAACTCCATACAGACTAAGGCACGATGAAAAAAAGAATTTAATAAAGAATTACAAGTACTAGTAAAATTTTTGATGAAAGTTCAATTTTAGTCAATTTGAATTACCGGCATTTATTGTAAAAAATAAATAAATAAAACAACTCACATTGTAAGCATCATTGAATGCGACATCTACCAACCAATAAATAATAATTTAGTTCAACTTTTAAAAAAATAATAAATATTATAAGTAAATAAAAATGTATTATAATTAAGAAATAATAAAGGGAAAGTGTATTTAAATAAACAATTTGGTGTGGCATATATAAAGAAAGAACATTCTAGAAGCTAGGAGGGAGGTGTGTCAACGATCATAATATGTCCAAATAAGGGAATAGGAAGATCATACGCTGTTCAAATATGGTAACACACAGGACTTTTTGAGAAAAATGTTTGCAGTAGGAGGGATGTAGAGCATGTTATAAACAGCCGCAAGAAGTTTACTGTAGGGGATGGACATACATGTCTTTCAATCAAAGTTAGACTCAACATTTAACAAGTGAGATGGACAGAAGTTATTTTGGATATAATGTTAAAGTATCTTACAAGAGTACTGAAATAAGAAGAGAAGAATTAATTATATGTTTAGAATTAGGTTAAAAAGGGGAAAAAAAATCAATAAATTGAATCTAATATGATATGAGTTTCTAAAAACATTATTGTGAACACCTATTCCTTTGATATCGCCTAGAATAACAATGTATACGAGTACAGGTAAGTGAGAGGTAAGAATTCATAATTATAAAAAAAATCATAGTTGCATTATAGATAAACGTGTTAGGTAGAGGTGGATTAACTTACAACATAGGTTAGTAGCTGAATTCAGGAAAGTAAATGACATTATTAAAACATAAAGCTATCCAATTAATGATCAGTTGTTTATGTAACGTACAATATTTTACAAATTAGACTTCACAAAAAAAATAAAAAATCCAACTCAATTTAGACGAATAGAGTAAAACTCTACTAACAATAAATATACAAGATATAAATGTGTCAGTATACTAGGCTACCAGAAGGCTTGAAAGTCTCTACCAAAACATTTAAAAAAATGTGAACAAAGTCCTATCAAAACATCTATTTTCTAAATGTAATGTAAACGATACACAAGTCTTTGCACAAAATTTACAAGAAAAAATTTTAATGTAAAAATAAGTACAAAAAAATGCAAATTTTTTTTATCAAACTATAGAATTTTGACACATCAAATACAGGTTTAGATACAGTTCTAACTCAAGCAGAAACACAAAATAACAAAGAATATCCAACAGGATACCTATCTAGAAAATTTAAAACCACATGAGGTTAGATAATTATAGTACAATGGAAAAAGATATACTTGCTTTATTATATATGGTAGAATACAAACACAAACAACTTTACTCAATAATATCAAAAACTGATCCAAAAGATTAAGAAACAAAATTGGTAGATTATGATTTTTAAATAAATTACAAAAAAACAAAACAAATGGGATTACTAAAACTTTCTATCTAGAACAGACACAGGATAAACAATTGAGATCGATTTTGCAGACATATTTCTAATAAAAAACCGAATATAGAATTATTACAGTTAATGTCGTCACATTATTGAACCACTCTGTATATATACAACTTTGTAGTTTGTATAAAAAAATACTTATATTTAAGTTATAACAGACCCGTATCTAAAACAAATAAAATTAGCATTATTTATAAGGTATTGTACTATAACAGTACAAATAACATCTGAGACTAATAAATAAGAAGAAATAAAAATTAGGGTAAAATAAAAAAGCCAAAGCCTCTATCGAATGAATTAGTAAATATACGCCCAGCTGATATTTGTAATCGCGATTAGAAACAAAATTTAACCATTTAAATAACAACTAATTAACTCATAAATTGAATTATTATAAACAATATGAATTTAAAAGTATATCAGTATAATCAAAAATTGCCTAATATCCAGAAAAGGTATAAAATACCAGGACTATATACAACAGCGGAAGACGGTCGGCACATCAACAAACGATGCAGAGAAGAGATCCCTCCGCAACGAAGCAAAAACCCGCTTAGATGTGAAAATTATTATTAACATTGTAGCATTCGACATAGCAAGAAGCCAAAAATTCCACCTCCAAAGTTTTTTTTATAATTAATAAGTGTTTTTTTAACTTTTTTATACAGTGAATAAAAGTAGTGCAAATACAGAAATTGGTATATTCTGTCTAATAACAGTTAAACGTTTTCTTTTTTTTATCAATTTAAAAGGAACCTTATTAAAGGCCTAGAACTATTAAGTAACCATTATAAGAACTTGAATATTTAAATTTTTTTTTCAAAATTTAATAAACTTTCACTACAATTTATATATGCGTTTTTAAAAATAAAATAATACAATTATCCCAGCCGAGTGCCTATCCCGAGATTAATTGAACTAATTAAAATATATTTCTAAATATAAATTTACTATATAGACTGAGCTAAGCCTAGAGGCATTTGAATTGAACATTTATTTCAATTGTAATTACTAAAGATCAAAGACTAATTAAAAATATTTCAAATATGATTTTGTATTATAATAATTAATAAATAACTGTTTAAAGTGATATTGTTAACTAATCTCTAGTTTTTCATTTTAATAATTTTAGACTTAGAATTTTAAAAAATTATTCATAAGTAAAGATTTGTTATAAAATTGGCGCGCAACGTGATTGGCATGATTGTATTATGAAATTACACATATCAGCTTGGCACTAACTAGCATATTAACCGAAAAACTTAGTTAACCTAATTATATATTTAAGTTAGGCTCAATCAAAGTCTAGATTTATAAGTGATATATTTTAATTTTAAGGATCTAAATTTATGTTTGTTAGATTAACCTAATTTCAAATAAGCTATAGGCCTACTTGTAATATTAGCCTTCTAATAACTATAATAACTGATACTTACCTACAATTTTAAATAAAATGAATCCTTCTGAAGAACAACAACAAATCTATAACTTGAGGCCTAACATTACACAAACCGAGAAGGCTAGGGAAAGTCAATTAGCCATCCTTAGACAACCAAACCCCATTGAGACAACTGAGCCGATAGATAGGGAAACCGAAATTAGTGTAGACCCTACAAATATAGACCACCACCTACAAATGGAAACACAAAGCACTACCACACCTAACCTATTAGAACAAATAACTTCTTTGATAGACAAAATGCAACTAAGTTTAGGCCAAAATTTAGAAGAGAAATTAAAATTAGCTCAAACCGAAATTCAACAAAACTTAAAACAAAATTTTCAAGAGGTTCAATCCGAAATTGAACGACTAAAAGAAGGTATAGCCATACAAATCAGCCATGTCGAAGACAAATTTACTGAAAAACTGGTCGATATTAAGCAAACTATCCACAATAATAGCCAGAAAATAAATGAATTGGAAACTAAATTAGACACCACTATCAATAGCCAACTTTTAGACGAATCTCTAACCAGACAGGAAATTTTGATAAATCAAAGAATCGAGGCCAACAAAAATAACGTAATCCAAGAAGTACAAAATTTAATAGCAGAAATCCCTAAAAATAACAATAATAATAACAGCCTACCACCAATAACTGTAACCTGTGGAGCTACCGGACACGATATTAGCAATTCAATTAACCCCATATTACCTAAATTCAATGGAAGACAATCAAACCCGAATGATTATTTATACAGGTTAAACAGATACTACGAACGCCTAACAACCCGGAAAATAGGACAGCCCGGCGATCAACAGGACTGCCTCTTCGATATTATTGAGAACAGCCTAGAGGGAAGTGCGAGCCGATGGTGGCAGCTGATAAAGAACGACATTTCAAATTTCCAGCAGTTTAGCGACGAATTCCTTGCTAAGTTCTGGAACAGGGACATCCAAAAAGGATCACGACAGAAACTCGAGTACGAACAATACCGACCAGGAGGCAAACTCACTAGAAGTGAATATTTTATCGAACGAGTCTTAACTATGAAGTCTATGATTCCCCAGCCTCCAGAGGAAGATATTATAGCGACGCTTGTGGAACACTTCGATAGAAGGATTCAGGATGCCCAACGAGTGCAAAATATAACCTCAATAAAGGAATTCGCAGACTTGTTACAGCGGGAAGATACCGAGGAAGCAAACGCTGAGATACGCCGCAGAAACACCGCCAATCCCAGAGAAGTAGCAAGCACTACAACGACAGCTCGACAACACCAATTATTCCAACGCAACAACAACAATCAATACAACAACCGAGGCCTATCCTACCGGAATACACTGCAGAACGACACCACTCAAAATTACAGAAACCGCCCTTACCGAAACCAAACTGGAGAACAGCCAACCCAAAGACCTGCATACCACAATGGACAACACATGTACAACAACACCAGATACACATCTAGGATTACTTACGACAGACAACCAGGTCCTATACCAACAAACTTCCATCAACAAAGCCGACCAGCATACCAACAGCAGCGAGAAACAGTATATCCAATAAGGGAACAACAAAAGGTCTGCCAGATGATCGCCACCACTACCAGGCCACCCACACTAACCAAACCTGCTTCTGAACCCGAAATTGACCCTAATCAGACCGCGTTAAACGCCAACGCACTGGTTTAGGTCAAAAACAAAATGAAGTCTATGGCTACACGTGTGATTCTGAAGAAGAAGGGGACTTCAGCAATCCACCAACCACTCCAGTGCAAGAAATTAAACATAAAATCGGAAATAGGCCAGAAACCGAAGAAGGACAGCAACACAAAGACGAAGTTATTATATCGAATTTATATTGTAATGGAGAATTCCTCCTACAAGAAGAAGACGACGGAAATAACGAGCCACCTACAATTTACAAATGTCCGGTCATCAACGTGAAACTAAATGGAATTAACACCAATACCCTCCTCGATACAGGTAGCAACATTACTTGTTTATCAGAGACATGGTTCATAAATAATAAAAATAAATTAGGCCATTTTGAACAATTACCTGTCAGCAATACTTTCATAACAACCGCCTTAAATAATAAATCTAAACGAATTTCACAAGTAGTTATGCTAAAAGCAGAAATAAAACGATTCGAGTTCGATGTACAGTGTGTGATTGTACCATATTTGATTAAAGAATGTATTTTTGGGATAGACACGATAAGTAATATGAAGATGGATTTAAACTTCGACGACAATACAATTAAAATAATTAACGCAAAGAGCGAAATATTGCAATTGAAGTTAGACTGTGAAGAAAACGAAGGAACAAAATGCAGAATGGTATGCTACGATGATATAAAGTATGAAAATAATATTGAAACTCCAATAAGTAATTATAAAAATGAAAATAATCAACTCAGTGAAATAATAGATATGTTTAAGGCAAATGAAAATTTAAATTATGATCAACAAATACAAATGGCCAATTTAGTATGCAGGTACAAAGAAATATTCTCCGACAAACCAGGGAGATGCAACAAATACCAACACCATATCCACGTAGAACGACCAGACAATTATAGAGCCCAGAGCTATCCCATCCCTATAAACCTGCAAAGCGCAGTCGAGCAGGAGATAAACGATATGCTTGAA
Source organism: Aphrophora alni (assembly GCA_963513935.1). Lineage (NCBI taxonomy): Eukaryota > Metazoa > Arthropoda > Insecta > Hemiptera > Aphrophoridae > Aphrophora > Aphrophora alni. Next base: position 52,011,455 of record OY740770.1, on the reverse strand, counting down.
AACAATATAATAGAACCGTCCAACAGCACATTCATCAACCCTATAATCATAGTGAAGAAGAAAACTGGCAACTTAAGGGTATGTCTAGACATGAGAAGAATAAACTCCCTAATAACGCCCGACTACGAATGCAACAGGAGTGTAAACGAGTTATTGGCCAAAGCGACCGACTCTAAATGGCTGACGACACTAGATCTAACATCCTCGTACTGGCAAGTCCAACTAGAACCCGACTCCAGGCCTTATACAGCATTCCAGTTCCGAGGTAGAGTCTACCAGTATATTGTCACCCCTTTCGGCCTATCGACATCACAAGCCGCGCTTGTGAGAGCTTTAGACCGAGTGTTCAGAAATAGTATCGAGAACTTTTCGTTAGTATATATAGACGATATATGCATTGCTTCCCCAAACTTCACAACACACCTCCAACACTTAGAAAAGGTTTTCGAAAAGCTAAAGGATGCAAACATGACCGTCAACTTGTCTAAATCCATCTTTTGTAGGGACAAAGTACCGTTCCTAGGGTATTATTTGACGACAAAAGGTTTAGAACCCGACTTAGAAAAAATAAAGTGTTTCCAAAAGTTTCCCTCCCCAACCACTAGGAAAGAACTAAAACGCTTCCTAGGGGGCATCAATTATTACAATAAATTTGTTGACAAATATGCAAAAACAGTGCAACCTTTGATGAAATTAACATCCAAAAAGGTGAAATTTAACTGGACCCATAAGGAAGAACAAACCTTTCAAGAGATTAAAAAATTATTTTTACAAACCAATGTCTTAAGCCATCCCATACCCGACCAACCGTACTACCTACAGACCGACAGCTCCGATATTGCCATAGGAGGACATTTATTCCAAATTGATAAGGACAACAATAAAAGGGCTATACTATTTATATCCAAGACTCTAAAGAAATGCGAACTCAAGTACACTACTACAGAAAAGGAACTATTGGCCGTAGTATACTGTATACAAAAGGTACGACACTACATTCTGAACGCAAAACTTACAGTCATCACAGATCACAAAGCGTTAACCTTTTTGAAAACATGCAAATTATTAAACGCAAGACTAACACGGTGGATCCTTGCCTTACAAGATTACCATTTCGAAATTATACATTGCAAAGGAGCAGACAATACTTTAGCTGATCTCCTCAGCAGAATAAGAACAGACGAAAACATAGAGAGTCCCATAAACAACCCCTCAGAACTAATAGTGGCAAATCTAAACAGACAATATAATTTCGAACTTTTAGAAAATCTTAAGAACCTTCCCCAACTACAACGAAACGATTTAGACCTAAAACAAAATTATTTAAAAGCACAAAATTATAACAAAGATGAAAATAGCACACAAAATCAACGATTCAAGATACACAACGATACCCTATATCAAAAACACAACGAGTCATGGCTAATCGTAGTACCAAGAAAACTGATAAATAATTTAATTTGGGAATGCCACCAGTATTACTTACACTGCGGTGCGAAAAAATGCCTAACCATACTCCAGGAAGATTTTATATTTAAGGATATGGCCAGATGTATTAAAAAATTACTAATAACCTGCGACACCTGTCAGAAATGCAAGTACAATAACCATCCTTTATACGGCGAGACCAGTGGAGTCAAAAGCAACAGAAAAGGCGACCTACTAGCCACAGATTTAATAGGACCGCTCCCGAGAAGCAAAGGAGGCGTGCAATATATTTTTATAATTCTGGACACCTTCACGAAATTTGTCAAATTATATAACCTAAAAAGAGCCACATCACAAGCCATAACAGACAGAATGTTTAATGATTACATACCAACTTGCGGAAAACCAATCAAAATTTTGTCAGATCACGGAACCCAATTCAAGAGCAATATATGGACCAACAAATTAAGAGAAAATAACATCAAACATATCTTAAACCCAGTCCACCATCCGATGTCCAACATGGCAGAGCGTCCAATTAGAGAGATCAAACGTTGTTTAAGGACATATTGCTCTAACAACCACAAAAATTGGTCAAGCTACATACAAACTATAAACGATTTCCTAAATGAAGTCCGACATGAGACGACCAGCTTTACCCCAAACGAACTACAGCTAAACATAACCGACAAACGATTTTGGACAGAAGTAATCCAAAGCCCTTTTAAAAAACAGATTCCCCTTCAGCAAAAATTAGAAATAACTAAAACCAAAATTCGAAATATCCAAGACAAACGTGCTGCAAAATTCAACTCATCCCACAAAATTACAACTTTTAAGGAGGATGAATTAGTATTACTAAAATCGTTCCCACAATCAAGCTTATGCTACGGAGAAACTGCCAAACTCTTTACCATCTATGTCGGACCGTTGAAAATACATAAAAGAATTGGAAAATCCACCTACACCTTAGTCGACGATCACCAGAAAATTTATGGTCCCTACCACGTATCATTATTAAAGCCATATCATCAACCTATACCCGAACAGAAAGACGACGAAATATAAATATACCTATGCACAAACCATAACATAACAGCCACCCAACATATATTAAACATGATAAATGTTGCTTAATGTATTAAAGAAACTCCAAATAATTCACATATATTATAAAACCCAAACCAAGAAACAATATAGCCCAAGTGAAGTGAAAAACAATTTTATATGTGTGTGCCCCAACCAAAAGACTACAATCTTATTGAACTATACATAAGTCCCAACCCCATCCCACCAAGTGCAAAGTACAAACTACAAATCATGAGAACCTACCCCAATGTCCCAGTGTATATGAAACCCAGTAAAGACCCTACATCAAGACAATGTTCCCTATACAAAAAAAAAAAAAAAAAACTATAATCTTAAGAACTACATATAAACCCCTACCCCGATTAACAGCCATAAAAGTGAATTAAAATGATATTATTAACCATGTAAGATGAAAGAATTGTTATTAGTTCTAAGTCATTTTATTATTAACAAGTTTAAGTTAGTTCATTGTTACATGTTTATAGTTAAAGAAAAGATGTTATTTGTACTTCACAAAATGATTTTAGACTCAGTACCCTCATCAAAAATCAGTTTGAAGGGCATTATAACAGTACAAATAACATCTGAGACTAATAAATAAGAAGAAATAAAAATTAGGGTAAAATAAAAAAGCCAAAGCCTCTATCGAATGAATTAGTAAATATACGCCCAGCTGATATTTGTAATCGCGATTAGAAACAAAATTTAACCATTTAAATAACAACTAATTAACTCATAAATTGAATTATTATAAACAATATGAATTTAAAAGTATATCAGTATAATCAAAAATTGCCTAATATCCAGAAAAGGTATAAAATACCAGGACTATATACAACAGCGGAAGACGGTCGGCACATCAACAAACGATGCAGAGAAGAGATCCCTCCGCAACGAAGCAAAAACCCGCTTAGATGTGAAAATTATTATTAACATTGTAGCATTCGACATAGCAAGAAGCCAAAAATTCCACCTCCAAAGTTTTTTTATAATTAATAAGTGTTTTTTTAACTTTTTTATACAGTGAATAAAAGTAGTGCAAATACAGAAATTGGTATATTCTGTCTAATAACAGTTAAACGTTTTCTTTTTTTTATCAATTTAAAAGGAACCTTATTAAAGGCCTAGAACTATTAAGTAACCATTATAAGAACTTGAATATTTAAATTTTTTTTTCAAAATTTAATAAACTTTCACTACAATTTATATATGCGTTTTTAAAAATAAAATAATACAATTATCCCAGCCGAGTGCCTATCCCGAGATTAATTGAACTAATTAAAATATATTTCTAAATATAAATTTACTATATAGACTGAGCTAAGCCTAGAGGCATTTGAATTGAACATTTATTTCAATTGTAATTACTAAAGATCAAAGACTAATTAAAAATATTTCAAATATGATTTTGTATTATAATAATTAATAAATAACTGTTTAAAGTGATATTGTTAACTAATCTCTAGTTTTTCATTTTAATAATTTTAGACTTAGAATTTTAAAAAATTATTCATAAGTAAAGATTTGTTATAGTACCAATTATATAATGATTGATAGTGCATCAAGAAAGTATGTATTCGAAAATGACATATTATATATAATATTATAAACATTACAATGGAGAAGAGACTATAAACCTATTGGCAGTATCACAAAATCTAACACTAAAAATTTTCAAGCAAGCCCATGATACTTCAATTATATAGGACATTACTCATATTACAAAACACTTCTAAAAATAAAAGATAGGTACCATTTGCCAACACTACACAAAGATGTACAGTACGAGAAATATAAAAACAGGCTCTTAAAACCAATAATGTAAATAGATTAAAATTAGGATTTAAATGAAATGTAATCCGGAACCAAAATAAATAATTCCAATTAAATAAATAATACAGTAGAACCCCTCAAACTCGACACAATGTGGACTTTAAGGGTGTCGAGTTTTAGGGAACTTTGGTATTAATTGGTTAGGTTTGCAATAAATATTCAAAATTACTTTAAATAACTGTACATTTATTGATTACCAATGATTACACGTTTATTGCAAAAAAGTCCCTTGACTGACAACAACAAAAATAGTGTGTTCAATCATACATTAAAATGAAATTTATCGATGGGTCAAATGAGATTTAAAAAGTATTAGCCTTGTACAATAGGCTCAGTAAACTAAAAAGACCTATCCTAATATGCTGTAACACGGTCCAATACAAATGCTATAAATTGAACTGCTAATCGCATATAATTAAGAGTCGGGTCATTTTTCTCATCTGGTTAAGACCTTTATTACAAAACTTGAATCATAGATCTACGACGCTCCGTTGAATTGTTATGACAAAAGACTTGCCGCTTACTTTAATGGAATCGGTGCTAATGACCGATAGCATCCGGGTGGTTAGGCGCTTGGGTTCACAACAATATGAATGTTTTGACAACACATGATTAGGGCTGTCCCGGTCTACCTGGGCCCTTTATCTTTAACTTTGGCCTCTACTATACAGTAAGATTAGAAAGTGGCTAGACAAAGGAGCAACCCTCACAGCTGTATAAACAAAAGTGACAAGCCTCAACCTCCCGGCATCTGGCAGGCGCACATGGCGTAAAACAATGCAGTGAATGACCTAGGGAATCCCACGCTCCTGGTCACTGGCCCTGTCGAGTTTGACGAAATGTCGAGTTTGAGGGGGTCGAGTTTGAGGGGTTCTACTGTATTGTAATAAGGACGTAAATAGGAAAATAAATGTTTAGTAGTAATAGTTATTTAGTATGCTCATAATAAGAGATCATGTAAGAACCTGAGAAAAATTAAACATTAACACCAAAAATTGTTAAGATTGAAGAAATGTAACGAAATTTATAAAGTATCTGTATTTATAAAGGAAGAAGACACGAATCGGTGACAATCCGGAACCTTCTGTGACACTTCGTAACCAGGTTGCAAAGTTTGGCTTGGAGTTTATTTACAGAAGGATTCTCTGGATGTTTTGAAATGGACATGGCATGACAAAGTTGGTGAAGATAAATAAATTTATTATTATGAAAGAAATTATTCAGTGATAGTTGCAAGTCTACGTTTAAAATAATCAGAAGTAAATGAAGACGAAACAAATAATAATTTTAAAATGCAACTGTTCAGTATTTTTATATGCCCTTTTCGAATAAACTGGTTTCTCTACATTTATGATTTTCTGTCTCCGTCTAACAATATCAGACCACAATAATTAGTCCATCATACGATCCAGAAGAGTCCATGTCAGTCACACGAGGGGTGTTTTTACCCACAATTGCAGAAATGTTCAAGGCTAAATGATATCATCAAAGCCTCCCATTGGTCCAGAATGATCGGACTATATCACGTGTTTGGGGACGCGTCCCATCTTCTTGAAGGGTAGAAAGTCAGTGGTAAAGAACACCTCATCTGTGTATCACGCAAACGCTAATTCCTTTCAACTCGCTTTAATTTTATATGCAAGTGCATAGTTTTCATAACGCAACACGGTAATTATTACCATTCGGCTCTGCCACGCTTTTTAATTATTAACCTATGTTATAAGTGCAATCTGTGTAGATTTAAGAGTGACAAATATAAACAATAGAATAATTATGATAACCAGCTAGCTGTGTTAAGTGTAGTGCTACGTCTGTCTACATCGCTTCCTGAATTACCCTGTTGGACAATTGGACATTGCATCAATTCAAGGTAATGAACTTTACTGTTACTCAATTATTATTTACACAGATTGTATGAAAGTCTAATTAACATAAACTCTGTACCGTCATTCAACCACTTGTTGGAACTTATAAAGTTTGAGTTCACTATAAAACTCTGGTCCCTCGGTAAATAATAGATCTTTGTTTATAACATAACACACGCAACAGTTTTGGTCCCTCGGGCTGGATGCTATTGAAAATAGTAACAGAATTACAATTCAACATCATAATTCCATACGAGCTGATTGCGCGGTAAGTCAGAGTCCGCCATTTTGAATTCATCTTTTTACAAATGCTTGCGAAAGACACTAGCGCTACATCTGGTTGGTTTAGGAAACGATACCAACCAACGCTTTAAGCACTCTTATTTCACATTGACAACTCAAGTATAATCTATTGTAACTCATTGATGTTGATTTATTTTTATAATAAATCAAAATGCGTTTCACTACATTTGAAAGACAGACTGAGCTACTCTCTGGTAGAATAAAAAATATTAATGAAAAGGTTATTGATATGGTAACGCTTTACAAAACCGAACCTTTGCCACCTCATATAATCACTAGATTAAAAGAACATTATAATATTATACTTGCAAAATCCCAAGAATATGAAACATTTGTAAATAAATTAGTTTCGGATGATTCATCGGAATATATTTTAGATGACATCTTAAAAATGCAAGACGAGTTCTGTGAATTATGTTCAACCACAAAGGCGAGCATAATTAAACTATTGCCACAATTAGGCTCAACCGAAGCAGACTTAAATGACACAGTTGCCTCACATCACTCTGATGCACATAAACAAAACGCTAAATTACCAAAACTAGCCTTACCAATCTTTACGGGCAATTTGAGTGAATGCACGAACTTTTATCATCTATTCGATATAACCATTCATCAAAACAATACTTTAGCACCAATAGAAAAATTTACCTATTTACTATCTTGTTTGAGGGATGAGCCCTTGGGTATTATTAAGGGATTATCAATATCACCAACCAATTACAGAGTTGCTTGGGAAGCTCTTCAAGATCGTTATCAAAACACTAGACGCTTGGTTAATTTACATATTAACAAAATTTTAGATCTACCAAACCTAACTTCTAACTCATTAAAGAGTATGCGATATTTTATAAATCTACCTTCACAATAGCCTAGACGTTGAAGATAGGGCTGTGAAAAAAAACCAAAAATATGAAATATCACTAATAAATACACTCTACAAACATTGACACATTTATTATAAGTTGTATATACATTTATATATTATGTACTGTATATACATATTATAATAAATAAATGGTTTCTTGAAACTAAAAGTTCCAAAAGCAAATCTAGAACTAGGCCTGACTAGTACTTGATTTGGCTACACTAGACCGAAAATATGAATTATCAGTCATAACTACACTCTACAAACATTGACACATTTATTTTAAGTTGTATAAACAAATTATAATAAAAAAATCACTTCATGAAACTTATATTCAATATAAAAACACAAAGCTATTAGACTTTGAAATTTCCACATCGGCAAAAATCTTGCGAGATCGAAGTAACAAATTTGAGGTTATTCTAGGTTTTATAAGTATTTGTATTATTTATAAGCCTTTGTATTTTTCCTTGTACAGATGTGTTTCAAATACAAGGTTAAACATTGAAACCTCCTCTTTACAGTTATATCAAAAACGACAAGATTGTATAAAAATAAAGATCGGATTCTTCAAGACTGTCTAGACACTGAATATCGCAAACCGGTCTGAAAGTTCAGAGGATCATTTCCTAGAATGGATATAACTCATAAACTATATAACTTAGGATGATTTCGTCTTCGTAGTTCGAAAGAGGAAGAAAAATACTATATGATATTGTCAACTTGTAACATTTGGACAGGTTTTACCATTTCGAAAAAATATATGAACATATAGGTGATATTTTGTATATAAAACTCGCCGCGGCAAATTGTCGGAACCTGGCGTTATGAACGTCAACTTCAGTCAAGTCGTGTTTTTTCTATTTTACGCAACTTTAATTTTTCTAAACCTGGTTATGAAAGATTGAAAGATTACCTTTTCAATGGTATAGAATACATTTCGATAATATAATAACTACTAGGATAAAAGTTGAATTGCAAAAAATGTAATTTTTAGCGTGTAAAATAGCGTTTAAATTCTTGATTTGGTTTAATTTTTATATAATAAAAACTATACTAGTTGGAAACATTTGAAAAAGACGGTTTTGAAGAGAAAGACGCGATCTATCAAGCAGTGTTATGTCAGATGTGACTGACTGAAATTTCGAAATAAGAAAAATAGGCAAACGAGACGAATGTTTTGTTTAAAACTTGTTAACGTAAAACTTTGACGTTTCGCATCAAAAATATGCGAATTTCACCAATTTTTGGAATATTATTTATAACGTTTTGTGGTATTTTTTTTGCATGATATGCATCTACGGAACATTAGCTTTCCAACGGTATTTTATTTATTGTGATGGGACCATTCTAAGTAAGCGTAATGGTGAATTGCAAAATACGTGATTAAGAGTTGGTGAAATCACTTGGGAGCACGTGGGCGACCTACTGTAGGTCGCCGTGCCGGTTTATGGGATAAATAATGTGAATGGCAATTTCATTAATACAGAGTTTAGGGTTCTTTCAAAAATTCATAGCAACAATATTTACAAAGGGGATCTTTTATCATTAATGGTTGCGGACGTAGGGAGCATTATCACGACTGATGAACATATCTTACTAAATAGTAGTATCAATTTCAAAGGAGACTCCTTTTAACGAGTTAACTTTGAACATAATGATAGACAGAACGGGAACTAGACTTGACAGACTACTTACTTCAAATTGAAAACAAGCAAAAATTGGAATTTTCTAAAGGTAGGTATATACACTATCTTGAGACATGTATGAAATCTCAATAACGATATTTGTAACAAAAGGCTATTGTTTATATAGGAAATGTAGATTAGACCCAATATAAGTGTTGTCACACAAAACCCTACAATAACAAATCATAATTTGTAACTTTGTAAAGTCAACATGCAATCACTCAGTTCTTTAAATGACCCTCAGAAAATAAGAATCACA